>CBVK0101269164.1:1507-13798 GCA_900067695.1 Picea abies | reverse complement strand
AATGTGATTTCTTTGGATTTAGCGATATGCCGAACTTCCTGCACTTCTAGAAAACTTTCTTCAGGTGCTCGAGGTGTTTCTTGTCAGAGGCAGAGTATACCGCGATGTAGTCCAGATAGATCATAATGAACTTTTTGTTTTCATCGTAAAACACGATATCCATTTCCATTTGGAGGGTAGCTCCAATGTTCATCAGGCTGAAGAGCATCTTGGCGTACATGAAATTTCCCCATGGATTTGTGAAAGATGTTTTTTATCTATCGTCTGGGTGGACCATGATCTGATTATACCCCAAGGAACCGTCTAACAAGGACATCTTTTGGGACCCTACCACCTTTTGTAGGATATAGTCCATTTTAGGGAGAGGGTAGTGGTCCTTTAGGGACACTTTGCTCAAGTTTCAGAAGTCCACAAAAAGTCTTATCTCACTGCTCTTCTTTCTTACAGGTACTGAATTAGCTACCCATTTTGAGAATCTTAAAGAAACGATAATCTTAGCTTTGAAGAATTTTTTTACTTCCTTCTTGATCAACGACAATAATAGGGGATTTATCGGATGCAACTTTTTTTTGAACGACTTATGATATTCCTTGAGAGGGATTACATGCTGAATTAATTTGGTATCATACACCTTCAAATCATCATACATCCATGCAAAAATGTCGGACAAGTCCTTCATGACCTTGACGTAGTCTTGTCTGACCTCTAGACTGAGTGTTTTTTATAATTTTATCATTTTTGGTTTTTCTTCAGTGCTGATGTTGCAGTCCTCCACATCCTATTCACTTGCAGTGATCTTGGGATTTTTGGCCACGTCATTTTCGTAAAACAACTTTTCTTGTGACACTAACCCCTTTTGAATGATATTATTTTTCAGTTGAATTATGTCCGGTCTTGCAATCTAGTTCTGGAAAGGGTCGTCAATGTCATGCACATCTGCGCTCCCAACTTCATCGCAACAACATTCATCATCAATGTTTGTATTAGCGAACTCGTCTCTCATCTAAAGAAATATTTCTACCTGCTTGTCATCCTAAAACACCTGCTAGTATTTTATATTATCAGGCACTACCGACCTATGTTTGACTTCAATCTCATATTTTTTGTTTGGGAAGATGGGGATCTTAAAAACTGAGGCTGAGGTGGCCAACACATCGACGATTTGATTTTTCTCCCTTGGAATAAAAAACATGTCATACTCTCAAAATTCCTAGAGGAGGTCCAGTGCCATGTTTCTGTATGCTCTCATCCTGGGGTGATTTGTTTGGTATATGCACTTAACTTGGTTTATGACTAGTTCTCAGTATCCGTGAACTACTATCCTCTTTGTGCCTAATTATTTGAACACCTTTAGGCCCATAGTTAATTCCTCATAATCGACCATGTTGTTCATGCATTAAAACATTATCTTGTATGAGCGCAGCTTCATGCCCACTTTAGGGGGGCTTACACACATGTCGACACCTTCTCCTTCCTTGCTAACATCTCCATTGAAACTCATGTTCCTCATTCGTCGTCGTGATGACTGGTGGGTATTCCTGTTCAAAACTCAAGTCATTGTAGAAAATAGAAGAACCAAACTCAGTTTCAATGGAGTATATGGGGTGGTTATTTGGTTGCGTCTTGCTTCTCACCATGTATTTTAGCAACACTTCTCTATACAACCATCTGTCCGGGCCAAAAATAAGAATGGTGGTCTATGACTTGTCCATTTGCAAGGTCCCCTTTAACTTTGCAGCCCATGATCTGGATAGTATCATGCCAAACTTAAAGGGTATGTCCACCATGACCACATCCATAACCATGTTCTTCGAAGGGATTTGGGATAATGAAAAAAGGAAGTCCTTGATGAGACCCAAGAACTTGACTTTCCTTGAATCAAAAGAGAAAATATCCTTGTAGGGCCTGGTGATATCCAAACCCAATTCATCCAGGATCACCTTGGGCATCAGGTTGTGCGATGCACCAAAATATAGCATGGAATTATGTAGGGTCATGTCATGATCCTTTAGAATGAATTAGAATGGAGGTATGTCCTTAGTATCACTCGTCTCCTCAACGCGGGGACCAAAACGAATAGCAGGGTGATCGCCTTGTACATTCAAAGTATCGAGGGTACCTCCCATTTTCAACATTTTAATAATATTCTCTCGATACTCACCCATTCTGATGAGTTCATTGAACAAGATAGATATTTTTATTTTATCCATTTCATGCTCAAAATTAAAAGGATGAAAGACTTTCTCTACCTCTTTTCCACTTTCTTGTCGGCTTTCGTCTGGAGTTTTCTTCTAGGCCTCTTCCTTCAACTTTTCCTTCTCTGTCGCATTCTTGTTCATGCTATATGGCCTTTGTAGGCTTATGGAAGGGGTTTCCGGTGGGGGTTTCCTCGTGAAATTTGTTTGCTGAGGCTCGGTAGATGATTCCTTTCTCCTAAGGTTGTATCTTTTCTGAAACTGAAAGATGGTGTTTTGGTAACCTTTTCTGAACTCCTCTGTCTCCCAAGAAAACATGTCATCAGTTTATACAATTCATACGTCATCTGTCTCTAACATAAAACCATTGTTTCTTCTCATGTACCGATCATCTTCTCTCTTTGTCAAAAATACGTGTAGGTTCTTGTCATCACAACAATGCATTTGTTCTTTGAACATCTGGTCAAAGTCTTCATCTACATAGTTATTTTGGAAAGGAGGCCTTGTTTTTTGGTTGCATTGATCTCTCTGTTCCCTCTGTCTAATCTAAGGATATTGACCCCTCCTGAGGTTTTGATTCCTGGGATGGGGGTCCTGCTATTCCTGAGAAACAGGTCTATTTACTACAAACATTTTATCCATTAGCTTGTCCACGGTTCTCATCATTAAGTCAAATTTTTCATCTGCATATCTCAACATTGATGGTGACACATCTCCTTGGGGCCTCTTCTTGCCTTTGTTGAATCTTGGTTTGATCTTCCTCGACACCATCATATTCACCTCGACCTCAATTTCATTGCTCATTATCACATCTAGGCTTACTGATATTCTCTCTCTCAACAACAAGGAGAAATCATTATTGAAAGAGTCAGCGTATTGTAACTAAGCAACCCTGGGAGGTGGGTGAACTTCCACAGGAATAAAGTTATAAAATTCCATGAAACGACATGAGAATTCCTGCATCGTCGTTTCCGACGCCTTCCTCATGTTATTATATTGCATTAACAACTGGAAGGGGTTCTTATTGTCTCCCCATCTGTTGATGAAAGATGTTTTGAATGCAACAAAGTCTCGAATACTTGATGGTTGTAGGGATTTGAACCATTTCCTCACATCTCCCACAAAAATTTGTGTGAACAACCTATTTTTCAGGTCTGCGTAGTCTACCTCTTCCAGGTCGATGAAATCATTGAACCAATACAGATGTTTATGGGCCAAACCGTTCCCTTCAACATCGTAGAGCTTGATTCTTTGGCTATAATTGTTGGTAAAATAGTGAAGTTGGGTGGGAATAATTAGGGGGGTGAATCTGGCGGCCATGGCTCTAGGAGGGATTGGGATTTGAGGGATATTATTAGATACTAGCACTTGGAATCTCTTCTAGTCGAAAACTATCTCATCCAAGCTGGTTTCCCACTTAGACCTAAATAGGGTTTTCTCAAATAAATCATCAAAATCTAGGTCGTCAATGCTCTGTGCACCGTCTTAAGGTAAGGACAGGCTTCTATCTGAGAAATATAACAGGTCCGATGCTTGCTCTCTAGTCTTGCGCATAATCTTCATGGGATCGTACACGGGATCCATAGGGTTTGGGTCAGGATTTTATCTGGTATAGATCGTCTTCAAAGCTAGGGTTCATTAGATTCACTACTTTATGCTACTAGTCTTTTTGACTACACTCGCCAGGGTAAAGGTTTCATCCAATACGAATTTTTGTCCCTCTATTACCCTCAGGGGTCAAACTAAAACGTTAGTCATTCTCCCAGAGAAAATCTATTCAATTTCATCCCCAACAATGGCGTTGGAATTTTATCACTCTATAAATATATTTGGCTGATAAAAAAATGATGAAGGTAAGTTTTTCAACCAACTTTGAGGCCCAAAATTAGCCTTTCGAACTTGGACGGGCTCTCTCGGGGGACTCTGTCTCTACGCGAGATATGTATTTAAAGCAGTGGCTAGATTTAACACCTTTGATCTAATGGGTTCTGGTTATATTGGCACAAGAAAATAAGACGTTGGGCTATGGAGTTGATTCTAGGAAACAATAGAAACAAATGACTCGGTGACTGAACTTTGAGAGGATAAAGGCTAAGTGAGCAATAGTCTTCAGTGCAAAAGAGTAATGTGTGGCGGAAAGAAATTACAGGAAGTAACTCGGAGCACCATTACAAGTTAATTCAGAGTTATCCTTTAGAGAAAGACATTTTGTCTAAGTGGCACGAACAAGGGGCGTTGCACAATGAATCCACAGGTTCGAACATTTGTTCTAAGGTAGACAGAAAAATATATGGAAAAAGATAATAGAAAACACATACACAAAAAAGGGAAAACAATACATCCAACTGCTACAATTATAATCTTTTCATCAAAGTTACAGGACTGTTGCATTAACTTTCAAACGAAATTCAGTTAAATCAATAACTATTCTCTATACCAATTTTGCCAATCAACCTGACTTACATCAAAAATATCAAACATATAAATGAGGGCGCTCCTTGGGCTACCCTATTCTTCTAACTACTATCCCTATAAACTAGGGAGACAACTTTTTTGCTTCACAAAACTCTTCACATGAATTTTTCCAAAAATAGACACAGGTACATATGGTCGCATCATGATCATTGTAATCCACCACCTCGATTCGATTATCGATCAGGTATCTGGGTGGACATGTGTCTATCAGATTTTTGTTGTCTGCTGTAACGGTTTTGGTTTTCTGTCGTGCGCTCATTTGTTGGGGGAAGTGTGCACGAAAGTGCTTGTAGACAGTCACAAATGTTATCAAAATGACACAATGTCTTGGCTGATGTCTCCTACAAAATTATCAAGATTTGCCTTCTATTTTTGAATACAGAAACAAACTCGGGTAATCTTGTTTCTTCTGCTCACTGCCGAGAGCTGTGTGGGCTATTTCTTCAGCTTCTTCACCTTTTATGGAGTGTTTGTCATACCTTTCTTCCGACAGTCGTTGGGCTTCACGTAGTTGTACAATCGTATCATGCGCCTTGCGGAGATGTCTTTTGATCCATGTCGCATTTGCTTCACGACCTCATGCTGTTGATTCTTCAGTAATATTTGTCGTCAGGTGTTATCTCAACTCCCTGTTTTCTTGGTATAGTTCGACAATGGATAGCTTCGCTTGTTTCAATTGTTGAGTTGTCTCTTGATCATTTGAACCCATGGAATCCATCCTCCTCGTTCTACTACCACTTTCTCGGCTGGTTCCTTCCAAGGGCTCCAGGTAGATGACGTGCATGAGTAATTGTTCAATGATCGGTCATGCATGCGACTCATTTGAGATTCGAATTTCCTCGGCTTCCTTGTTCTTCCTTGGTTTGTTCCTTGTCCGAGGTATATGATGTTAGGTAAATGGGGCTTCTGTTTTCCTTCATTCTGGAGAAGTTCCTTCCACTCCAAATTTTGCATGATGTGATGTCGTCATCCCCGCGGGCAAAGGGAAAACCCCTTCTTTATCTTTGGGGATGCCCATTGCGAGTGAGAAAGAATCTCAATCACTCTGAAGCTTAGGTATGGTGATCCTACAACAACGTGTACCCTTCTTCTTGTTCTGAGAGGTCTCCATGGAGCGATCAGTATGTGTCTTGCGCCCAATATATCGGGTGGATTCCCAAAATGGAGAATTTGATCAATCTGGGACTACGAGAAAACTTACAGACACAAGCTGAATCTGATTTCACGAAAAAAATGGGTGTAGAAAATATTGGATTTAGAAAAGATCAGACAGAACGAAGAAACATACCAAAGAATAATGGATTCATGGCGACTAGATGTTGTGAATCGAACCACAGATCTTCCATAACATATCCTTGCATGAACGGTACATGAAACAAGGTTTGTAGGGCATACATGATGCAAAAACCATGATTTTTCATTCCTTCGGCCTTCATGATGAACTGATAATAGCCAGAGCACTTGATGAAATGACTTCCATTAACTGCTTGACTCGACCTGGGGCACGTAATGACTAACTTTTGATAGAACTTGACTCTTTGGGAATGACATGCCTGTACTATTTACGTATGCTTCAACTATGACACTCCTTCCCATTTCCAAGTTCCAACCGACCACTTACTGATTTAGACTCTTTCATTTTTACATACCTGACTTCACATGCTTGGATGCATGGGTCATAATGTGACTAAAAACTGACTCTAAATGGAAAGAAAAAATGGTGGCACTAACAACCTGCAAGTCTGAACTACCTACAATTTCATTCTCTGGTGCTTGGAAACACCGTTTCGTGAGTACTAGTCTCACGCTAGATTCTTTCTCCTATGTGACTGCGGGCTATAACCTTGGTCCAACCACTTTGCGAATTTGAGCTTCGTAACTTTCGCCACCTCTGCCTATGGTTCCTTCTGAATCACTTTTCTTGAATTCGCGAATCTCTGCCACGTGTCTCCCTAGATTTGATGGTCCAGTTGTACTTTGGGTTTCGTGACTTCATGAAATTTCACTTACTCCACACTGAACTCCTACAGACCTCGATCTCGAGGATTTTAAATACACTGCCATGTATCCTCCTTGCAGCCAACGGTTAGGACTCTCTTCCTGACTTCACGACTTCAACGATCCTACTTCTCAACACCTCAAAATGCTCTAAACTCTGAAATGTCAAAATGCCTTATGGCTAATTCTCCCTGCAACTTTTATCAGATCTCATGGTCTGGAACGATCCTAATCCCACCGGGATGGATCTCTCTCGTTGACCTTGGGAAACCTTAAAGGATTCCTACCTTTGAATATTTCTCGTCGCTCTCCCTCCTGAATGTTGTTCTTTCAGACTTTTTCCTCCTTAGAATGCTCTCTTCGACACTTAGTTGAACTTTCGCCTGTGCACACCTTGCAATAGGTCCTCCTCCATGACTTTGGATTCTCTTTGGATAGTTCTCTCTACTTCTCCTGAGCTTCTTAGTCAGAAAAATCTATTGCGCACTCCTTACAGACAAACTTCCTTCAAGCTATCTCTCCAGAAATTTCTGAGCCAAAGAGGACTCTGTCACGCACACCATGCAGACACTATGAACTCGTTGCACACATAAGTTTCATGTTATCTCTTTTGAGCTTATGATTCGAAACTGACTCCATCAACGCACTCCTTTCAGACACTATCCACACTTGCACTTGCTCGTACAAGATAAATGATTGAATCTTATTTAAATATTCACAAGTTCATACATTCAACCATGTAAATGCATTCATAAACATGAGAACAATAAATAAGAGATAATTGCAAATAAACATAAAGTATACCATTCATTCATTCATATAGACACAACAACATCTGACATTTGGGACAATGCTCCTCTATTATATTCATTCAACTAAAATATATATGTGTTCAAATACTGCTTCTGAGTAGCTCTCAACTCTCAGCTAAAATTTAAACCTATACAATAGATTCAACAACCCATCAACAACCTCTACTGGGCAACAACACAAAGATTTATACAAAAGGGTCCCTTCGAGCCTTTCCCTCCAACTACTCTAGAGCTATCTTATCGAAATAGAATCTTTCAACTACTAGAATTTATTACAATAAATATTTGTGACAGACATATAATATCAAACGGATTGAATCTGTACTACACACAACTTCATTAAAAGAAAACACATTCTCCAATGATCCTCATGTGACCATCCTCCTCAAAACATCAAATATGTTCTTTAATTACAATTGTTTCAATTGTTGAGTTGTCTCTTGATCATTTGAACCCATGGAATCCATCCTCCTCGTTCTACTACCACTTTCTCGAATGGTTCCTTCCAAGGGATCCAGGCAGACGACGTGCATGAGTAATTGTTCAACGATTGGTTATGCATGCGACTCATCTGAGATTCTAATTTCCTTGACTTCCTTGTTCTTCCTTGTTTTGTCCCTTGTCCGAGGTATATGATGTTGGGTAAATGGAGTTTCTTTTGTCCTTCATTCCGACACAATTCCTTCCACTCCAATTTTTGCATGATGTGATGTCGTCATCCCCGTGGGAAAAGGGAAAAACCCTTCCTTATATTTGGGGATGATTGTTGTGAGTGAGAAAGAATCCCAATCACTCTGAGGCTCATGTATGGTGATCATACCACAACATATACCCTTCTTATTTTATTGAGAGGTCTCCATGGATAGATCAATATATGTATTGCGCCCAATATATCGGGTGGATTCCAAAAAAGGAGAATTTGATCGATCTGGGACTACGAGAAAACTTACAAACATAGGATGAATCTGATTTTGCGAAAAAAAATGGGTGTAGAAAATCTTGGATTTATAAAAGATTAGACAGAACGAAGAAATGTACCAAAGAACAATGAATTCATAGTGACTAGATGTTTTGAATTGAACCACATATCTCCCATAACATATCCCTACATGAACGGTACATGAAATAAGGTTTGCAGGGCATACATGATGCAAACACCGTGATTTTTCATTCCTTCAGCCTTCATGATGAACTGATAATAGCCAGAGCACTCGCTAAAACGACTTCCATTAACTGCTTGACTCGACCTGGGGCACGTAAAGACTAACTTTTGACAAAACCCGACTCTTTGGGAATGACATGCCTGTACTATTTATGTATGCTTCAACTATGACACCCCTTCTCGTTTCCAAGCGCCAACTGACAACTTACTAAGTTAGACTCTTTCATTTTTACATACCTGACTTCACATGTTTGGACGCATGGGTCAGAACGCGACTAAAAACCAACTCTAAATGGAAAGAAAAAATGGCGGCACTAACAACCTGCAAGTCTGAACTGCCTACATTTCTGCTCTCTGGTGCTTGGAAACACTATTTCATGAGTACTAGTCTCACGCTAGATTCTTTATCCTATGTGACTACAAGCTACAACCTTGGTCCAACCACTTTGTGATTTTGAGCTTCGTAACTTTCACCACCTTCGCCTATGGTTCCTTCCGAATGACTTTTCCTGAATTTGCGGATCTCTACCATGTGTCTCCCTGGATTTGATGGTCCAGTTGTACTTTGGTTTTCGTGACTTCATGAAATTTCACTTACTCCACACTTAACTCCTACATACCTCGATCTCGAGGATTTTAAATCCGCTGCCACATATCCTCCTCGCAACCAATGGTTAGGATTCTCTTCTTGACTTCACGAATTCAACGATCCCACTTCTCAACACCTCAAAATGCTCCAAACTCCAAAATGTCGAAATGCCTTATGGATAATTCTCCCTACAACTTTTATCAGATTTCGTGGTCTAGAACAATCTTAATCCCTCCTGGACGGATCTCTCTTGTTGACCTCGAGAAACCTTAAAGGATTCCTACCTTTGAATATTTATTGTCGCTCTCCCTCCTAAATGTTGTTCTTTCAGACTTTTTCCTCCTTAGAACTCTCTCTTCGAAACTTAGTTGAACTTTCACCTATGCACACCTTGCAACAGGTCCTCCTCCATGAATTTGGATTCTCTTTGGATAGTTCTCTCTACTTCTCCTGAGCTTTTGAGTCAAAATAATCTATCATGCACTCCTTACAGACAAACTTCCTTCAAGCTATATCTCCAGAAATTTCTGAGCCAAAGGGGACTCTATCATGCACACCATGCAAACACTATGAACTTGTTGCACACACAAGTTTCATGTTATCTCTTCTGAGATTATGATTCGAAACCGACTCTATCAACACACTCCTTTCAGACACTATCCACTCTTGCACTTGCTCGTAGAAGATAAACGGTTGAATCTTATTTAAATATTCACAAGTTCATACATTCAACCATGTAAATGCATTCATAAACATGAGAATAAGAAATAAGAGAGAATTGAAAATTAACATAAAGTATACCATTCATTCATTCATATAGACACAACGACATCTGAGATTTGGGACAATGCTCCTCTGTTATATTCATTCAACTAAAATATACATGTGTTCAGATACTGCTTTTGAGTAGATCTCAACTCTCAGCTAAAATGGAAACCTATACAATAGATTCAACAACCCATCAACAACCTCTACTAGGAAACAATACAAAGATTTATACAAGAGGGTCCCTTCGAGCCTTTCCCTCCAACTACTCTAGAGCTATCTTATCGAAATAAAATCTTTCAACTACTAGAATTTATTACAATAAATATTTGTGACAAACATATAATATCAAACAGATTGAATATGTACTATAGGTGACTTCATTAAAAGAAAACACATTCTCCAATGATCCTCATGTGACCATCCTCCTCAAAACATCAAATATGTTCTTTAATTACAATTCCTTCAAAATATTTACATGATATGCTACTTTGAATTTTAAAATTCACTTCAAAATGCGTGTTGTCACTTAGTTGTCCTTCACTCATGCTTTGTTGGTGATGCTCCTGCATCATCCCATCATCTTGAACTATGTTATTATTTTCATCTACTTCCATTGGATTATTAACTTGATCTTCATTATCCGCTTCATGTTCCTGATATTGTAAAACATCATTTTTTCTACTACTTGGTGCTTTCTGTAGAAAGTTAAGGGGAAACTCTAACTTTATAATTACAAACAATCATGCGAAATTAGTGCATGTATAAAACAGTATAAAATTTTGAGAATACAATCAATATTAAAGAACATAATTAATATATAGATAGATAATAACCATGGGACGATATTCATTTGATCCCCCATCCATGTGCCCATATTTTCTACAATGTTTTTTAGCTATTTCTATTAAAACTCTTTTGGGATGTCTAGTACAACATTTCTGCAAGGGAAATAACATTTACCATCACCCTTTTCACCCTCTTTAATTTTTTCCATCACCCTTTTCACCCTCTTTAATTTTTTCCCACCTCTAATGTTTTCTAACATTCTTCCCCACATACATATATTGATGATTATCTTATAAAATTGAGCGGTGTATAATATAACATATATTATATTTTTCTATTATAACATATGAAAAAAAAACTTGGTTTTTGTTCTCCAAGAAGACCTTATACCCTTTTTGAACTATCGTTATTATAGAAAAATTTTCTCAACATTCATAAAATGCAACATATTTATAGATTTTATTGTTGGAAGATTGGTTGTTTTCATTGATGTCAACCCTAGTCATGGATTTTGGACCCCTCAATTGATCGAAGTAGATAGACATGAATAAAATTACACATGTATATATAAGACCCATGGATGGATAGTATAAGTCATGCCACTTCCAGTGGTATGTGGCACGTCACGTGAATCCTCACAATTGAGGAGAAATCAATTTTTGAAGATGGCAATGTGAATTGAAGAATAAACTACAAGTCAACCCTAATATTAAAAGGAAGTGACACAAAGGGTATAAATATATCTCATTATACATTCATTTTTAACACACACAAGTTTATTAATGAAAAAGGTGATATAATTCGAATTTATGAAGAAATCTAAAGTAAAGAAGGTCGAATTTCAAGGGAGGATGAAGTCTTTTGGTGATGTGTTCTAAGGTATGTTATTTACAGGTCATCTTACCATTTTCGTTGTAAATTGTTTTCTACAATGATTCAGATGGTAAAATTTGGAGGCTATTGAGCAGACATATCTAGGTACATGTGGTAAAAATTTTAGATCTTTATTCTCTATAAGTGTGGAGATAAACTTTGTGGAAGATAGGGTTTGTGACTAGTCCTGAAGCCAATGATAAACAGGTGTTCCGGGTAAAACATTCATAATGTCTTCATAGATAATCCAAATGAAGTGAGACTAATTGAATTGTAAAAAGTACGGGATATAGTTTCATGTGTACAAATTTATGAATCATATGTTAAATATTGAGCGGGGGGCAGGCTGTACAAGTTCACTCTTCTAAATAAACCAGAATTGAATAAGGTCTACCATTTTCTCTATAATCCTTTTTCTGGGAGGATTCAAGGAGTGAAACTTGGAGGATTTTTAGAGAATACATTGAGTAATATTGTCTATAGGATCAGAGTATTCCAATAAGTGAATAATTTCATAAGTTGAAGAAGTATCAAGAAGCACTATCAAGTTCTATGTGATTGTTGGTTGATGGTGATAATTTATTTTAAAGTTTTATTATCTCTCATATATTCTTGGGTGGAAGGAAGGGGAAA
>CBVK0101269142.1:0-10177 GCA_900067695.1 Picea abies | reverse complement strand
ATATAACACATACCCAACAATATGTTCTTTGCCAATCTACCTGTTGTTCACTTTCGTTTGTCCATTCTCGTCTCCGCCTCACCTTCACTCACAGCTGGCCATGCCTCGGCTCCGTGGGAAGCCAAAAAGAGGACCTCTCTAGTTCCAAAACAAAGTGGCCATTGCCAACAGGCATACACCTATCCCCGCTTCGTCGCCTAGCTCCTTGCCCCCTTCCTCCACCCAATCCTCCTCATGTCAGAGTGGTCTCTCTCCTCTGTCCTCACCATGGGCATGTCGTGTGGAGTGGTTCAACCTCCACGACAATTCCTTGGGCTATGCTCCTGACCCAATTCAGGATATGGCCTCATCTTCACATTTGACCTTGGTTCGCCTGATGAGCCCACCACCCTTCACCCCCTTGCCACCTTCCTCCTTCCCCTTGCCACCACCCTTTGTTCCCTTGCTACCTTCTGAACCTTTGCCATCTCAGGAGGAGTTCCCTACTTAGTTGGAGAAGCTCCCTGCTCAATTGGAAGAGCCTCTGAACTAGACCATCCCTTGCTCGGAGTGTGCTTCTTGTACACAATTCAGAGACTTGATGTTGATACTACAAGATCTAGTCTTCGCGGTTAAAAAGGACGTGGATGACCTCTGTTTTCGGTTGGAGCACTTGGACCAACGCGTAGGGAAAATTGACTCTCTGCTTGCGATCCTTCTTTGTTCACTGCATGCTCTAGGACTGGCGATCGATGCCCCAGCTACTTCTGAGGCGATTCTTGTTCCAACTATCCAAACGACTGTTGAGAAAGAAGTGGACAAGCACGAACTTCACAGAAATTGAGATGTGACAAACACATAGGTGTCATCATGCATGTCTCACTCTGTCAATTGTCAAAGTTTTTTGGACGATTCCTCTTAGCCCGTCAAAGTTTAGCACAGTCAAATTTTTGTACGTCAGCAGATGATCTTTTTGTCTTATAGTTTTTATGAAGGATCTGGTCGAATCGGTTTCCCCATAGGGTGATTCAGACAATATTGTTTAAATTTTGAACCTGCTTACAGAGACAAGATGTAATGTCCCCAACCCTCAAACCTCTACCAGGTAACACTACCTAAACATTTCTATTTTTGTTTTTCTACTCTGATACCATTCTGTAACATTCCCGGCCTTAAACCAACAGGCCAGGCAATGCCACCGAATAACTTTCATGTCATATATATATATATATATATAATGAAATTTAAACCAGACATACACATTCTGTACATACACATATTCTTGCGGAAACGACAATAACACATACCAATATTTAACAGATGATTTACGTTCTGCTATCACACAACATAATGTAGAAATAACAGTAAAAACATACATGCAATAATCACAGACAATTTTAATAACATTATAACTTGATTTCAAGATACACATCATACATAGAACAATGAATTGGGTAGTTATCTTTTAATAGAAGACCACCAACCGCATGCAGACCTTCCACGAACCTCCCAGCCTTAGACCATGTTGTTCATCACGCTCAGCAGTGGGTCACCCCCGAGTTGGGACTAAAATCCACCGAGCAAGGGATTCCTAGGCTTGGCAAGGACAACAAGAAAGTCGCAAGATCAACATGAAAGATTTTCTCCCGGTAGCCACTTACGCCCACAACCCACATACCCTCATTCCCCACACACCTGTCCACCCCAAGAGTGTACACCTTCACTGTCACAAGTCCATCGACTGTCCACCTCCCTTCAAGGGCTTCAACAACAGGCTAGACTGGAAGTCTCAAAGTATTGTAGTTGCTATGGGACTCCCTCCAATAGAACTCACTTCCTCAACACACTCTCTCACTTGGAGAGAGTTGCTCACATGCTTAACAACCTGTCTCTTCTATCCAACTCCTAAGTCCAGCGGGTAACCTCCGCAACAAAAATTGGGTATGGGCTCTGGTAATGACAACAAGCCACAAAAAATGTGGGTAGAAACAACAAAGGCTAAGGCGCGATATGGCTCAGACACTACGTAGTCGTGCTGTGCTTCACAGAAAAAATAATTAGCTTCACAACATGGGTGTGAGGGGTTCAGAAGTTGTAGAGATCAACGATGAAGGCAATGGTTGGTTGAGTCAAGGCTCTCCCTGTTTGAGTGCGTGCATCAATGGGGAGTATGGCAGACTTCCAGAGTGGCGACCGTCACGAGAATTGTGAGAATGGTGAGGGAACCCCCAACGAGTTGAATTTTCCCACCTAAAAACTGCATGCGCCCAGGTTGACACACGTCTTCCTAAAGCTGCATGAGCTCGACTTAACACTCGTTCCCTTTCCCAAGAACTTAGGAAAACATAGGTTATGTCAAACCTTAGCCTTTGGGGAATAATAATATAATATTATTCCTTTAGAGGTAATCCCCCTAGCTTAGCCCCTATTCCTAGACACTTAGCCCCTTCCCTTTCCCTACCTCCCTTCCCTTTCCCTACCTAGTGGAGCTTAGTCCCCCATAACTCTTTCTGTGTGGTCGGTCTACATGTAGCAGTGTAATTTTATTAATGATGTGAGTATTTACATATACAAAATCCCGCTTATAAACACTTGACTCACTAGCCTATAAACATAATTACAATTCAACAAGGGCTCGACCTTGATGTGTTACACAAGAGCTTGGATGAATTGGTTTCCCCTTGGGGCAATTCAACACAAGCAAATCCCTGATATAGATGATACTCTAATTTGGCTCCATGAAAAATAATATATAAAACTCTTACTTAAAAAAAAAATGTTTTCGTTAAATTAATAAGAATAAGCTTTTATTAAAGATTTTTTTTAGTTGTAAAATGAAAAATGTCATAAATAGTTGAAATAAGTTATGAAAATCTTCGAATATATAGTTACTGAGTAGGTTGATGAAATTTTTGTAGGAATGTTACAAGCATGTGTGACATTGCAATTTTTTTTTACAAATAAAATTCCAAGCTTTTTTCCTAAAAAAAAATGTTCATATTTTTGTATTCATATTATATTAGTAACAATAACAACTATATGATGATTCTAAATTCATTTTAGTTCTAAATTTATAAAACTGTAACAACCATTTTTAAATTATATAATGATTCTAAATTTATAAAACTATAACAACATTTTTTAAAAATATATAAATTACTTTTAAAAATATATAAAGTATTTAGAGTAGCATGGTAATTTTGTTTTTATAAATGGGAAGTTAAACTAAATCTTATTAACATAATTATAGTATCATATGAATTTCATTTATAAATATGATATTAAAAACTACCTTTATATTAATATACTTTTGTATTTTATTTAATTTTATTTTAAATATTTTACTAATAAAATGTTAACATAACTTAGATATAAATAATTATATATACCTATTATTGGTAAATAATTCAGTATATTTAATAATTTGTGAAATTAAAATGATCATTGATATAGTTTAAATTTTTTATGTTCTATTTTTTATATATATATTTTAATAAATTTGACTTTAAATTTTATTAAAAATTTAAAAAATTACAAATTTATAAAAAAAAATTATTTTATTTTATTTTTATATTTTTTTAATAAATTTTATTTAAAATTTTATTAAAAATTTAAAAAATTACAAATTTCAATAAATAAAATTAAATATTTTAGATCCCTCAAAGTTTATATATTCTTATATATTCAAAAACCTATTTAAACAAAATAAAATTGTGATTTTACTACGATAAAACATTTAAACTACCCCAAAACATTATGAACTCCAAAAACTTTGCAATTCAAAACTACCTTAAAATACACGTTTCACACTGATAGAAATGCGTCTATAACGTGGCGTGTCCCTAACAGTGCTACTCTTCTTTTTTGTGACACTAAGACTAGAAACCATCATATCGCTAAAACCGACCCAATATAGCCCATATCTAAAAGTAATTTTTAAACGTTGTAAATTTATATCAATCTTCGCCTCGGGCTTTCTTGATACCTATACACTTCATCAATCAGACATCCATCTGTATACCTCGGAAGACGGGAGGAGTTTGTAGTGCCGACAGTCATGATCTGACAACATTCACGTTTAATTATATTTTATACTTATTAGATGGTTCAGCTTAAACATTCGGCATAGATGAAAACGCGAAAGAAAGTGAAGGTTTCGAATGCTGCTGTGGCATTATGCAAAACCTGTGGAGCATCTGTTGGTCCTCTTCAGTTCTCGTGGCATCGCCTTACATGCAATGGAACAAATTCGTCGCTGAATTCCAAAGCACCTACAAATACAATCTTCAGTTCCCAGCCTGAGCCCTGCTCTGCCTCAACTCAAAATTCACGAGAACACATCATCAACACTGTAAATGGTGAAGAAACCGGGCCTATGATCTGCGATGCCCTACCGGAGAAGGAGGAGGAGAAAAACCCACGGGACAGAAAGATGGAAGAATTGAACGAATTGGAGCCCACTTCCGCTCTCGTGGGTTTTGATCCTTCAGAGAATTTGTACGCTCAACGTTGCAGAATCCAAGTGAATGACGAAGATGGTGATAATCCACAAAACCCTACCAAAGGTACGCATCATACTGTATGCACTTGCACTGATCACGACTTAATTTCTTATCTTAGAGTTGCAGTAGAAAGGCAAGATATTGAGTTTGTAGTACAAACATTGCGTGGTCGGGAAGCATGGTTTAAGGGGTCTGAAGAGACTATGAGGAATGCGATGCAGAAATTAAGTAGAGAATTAGATCAAGTGAGGAAAAGCGAGGGGGAAAAGCTGGAGGATCTTCAGAAAAAATACGATGCTTGCCTGGGGAGAGAATTTGAATGCCAGATGCAGTACAAGGTGCTCGAGGAGAAGTATGAGAGTTTGCTTTCAACACACAAGCAAACGCAAGCCCAATTGGAGGATTTGGAGAAACGCTTTGAGAGTCTGTTTCAGAGAGAGCGTGATGCTCATGAAAGACTGGAAGGTCTCATGGAGATATCCAAAGAGGCTTTCAATGAACTCAACGAGGCTCGGATTAAAGTTAGGGTGCTCGAAAGTAAATACCGGGACGAGATGGTTGGGAACAAGGAGGAAACGATGGAGAAAATGAAAGATAATGAAGCATTGAACAGGCACATGGTTATGGTTGGAGGATGTGAAACCCCCAAGGCCAGCCAAATTGAGCCTATAGCAAATACTCCTTGCATCAATAGCAGTTTGCCTAAAACATTTAACATTGGCATTGAAGTAGCAGAGGAGCGTGGCAGCAGAGCAAAGAGAGTATTGTTTAGTTCCAAGGAAGACAGCTGTGTTCAGGGCAATCTGAACAGCACATCATCAGGTCACACTAATCAACTAGGGGAGAAGCAGATCGATATAAGGTCAAGGGTTTGGCCTACCCATGTTGTGAATTTGTTAGGTCATATTTCCCCTGCAAAGGTTGTCACACTAATCAACTAGGGGAGAAGCAGATCGATATAAGGTCAAGGGTTTGGCCTACCCATGTTGTGAATTTGTTAGGTCATATTTCCCCTGCAAAGGTTGGGGAAAGATTTTCTGGTAATGTTCCAAGTCAGCTGGAGCAGGAAACTTTCCAAACTGTTATTTTTGACAATCCTGCATCAAAGGAATTAATCGCAGATGCCATCAAAATAGATGAATCAGGAAATGGTGAAAAAGAGGGGGACATCATGGCGGATTTGCGTGCTAAAGAGAATGGAAAAACCAATTGCACGGACATTGTAAGAGTTGATCGGAATGATGAACCTCTAACCACTCTGGGATCTTCTAGCCGCCCTTCGATGGATAAGTGTTCAAGGGACAGGTTGTTAGGAAATAAAAGGTCTTTTTCAGTAACAAAGTTCGATTTGCAGGGAAGTGCGAGACTGTTAAAAGTTAATCCCATAGTAATAAGTGATACTGATAGTGAAAGCAGTGGAAATCTCATCACAGAAACCCCTTTCATTTCAAACAATCAGCCCACACAAGCGGAGATAGGAAGGAGGTTGAATTTTACGGGATCCGACACTGTCAGGGAACATTCTGATCATAGTGAAGAACAATTATTGCAGAGAAGTGCTAAAACTAAGAGAGGACGTTCTGCTGCTGTCATCAGTGACAGTGAAAGCAATAGTAGCGATGCAGCATTCAGTTGCAAAAGAAGGAAGTCACAACCATTGAGGCTGGAAACCCAAGGCGCACATGCAAGTGAAGGTATTGAGTTGAAGAAACAGGGTTATGTGACTTGTACAAGAGGCAACGGCTTGGGTGAACCCTATTGTACAACTCTTAAAGAAGATGAAATTGTTAGTTCTGTTAGTGAACCATATGAACATACTGGATCGGATAAGGATATGCAGGACGAGTTCTTATTGTCAAACAAAGAAGCTCAATGTGTACAGTTCCGAAGACTTCGAAGAGTGAAATCAGTTAATGAAATTTCTATGGCCAAGCATTGCAAGAAACAATCACGCACTGTGGGAGGTGAACATGTACCAGTCATGAAATTTAGAAGACTTCAAGGAACGATAGAAGCAAACGAACTACCCTCCCCTGTGCAGTATGAGGATGGCTTGCACTCAGTTGACACAGGTGAATGCTCTCCTGTCACAAAGTTTAAAAGACTCAAGAGAGTTGGCGAATCCAATGGACCAGAACAATCTAAAGCTGGTGAAATGTTCACATGTTTACAAGAGCAGAACACTTCAGTTTCAGATCTAAACCCTACCATCTTCAGTCAGACTGGGCAATGCGGAGCTTCTATACATGGTAGATCTCCTGACACTGCAAACAAAAGGGGAACTGCTGGAAATGTCAACCATGCTGACGTGTTGTCTGAGCCTCTTCTGAATAAGTTAAATTGCAGATCGCAGAGAAATCTTTCGAGAAAGACAATAAATTTATCGAAGTTAAGTGACAATGACAATGAAGAGGATGAAGATGAGAGTAATAGTGAGGGAGCAGATTTAGGTGGATTTATTGTGGATGATGATTCAGAGTTAGAGACAAATGCGGAAAGTTCAAGTGAATTGAAGGGCGATAACTCTAATACATTAGACTCAGAAAATGAAGTTTGGAAATATCAGTCAGAGAGTGATCCAAACTCAGAAGATCTGGATGAGTTTGGAAATATCAGTCAGAGAGTGATCCAAACTCAGAAGATCTGGATGAAATCTTAGAAAAGATGAGGCGACAGAGCAAACAAAAATTGAATTGGGAATATGAAGCTGATATGCTTGCTGCATTTGCAAAGGATCCTCTGCTCTGTATGAGGGCCATTTGTGCACTTTACCGACAACAAACCAATGAAGAGAAACGTGGGAAAAGTTCTTTGTATCAAAACCGTCGTGGATTTGACAAGTTACATGCATTGAGGTATGTGACTGATGTTTCCGTTTACACCATTTCCATATCAATAAATATTAAAGAGTAATTGTTTCGATGTTTGACTTGTTCTTAATGCGCATTTTGGACAATACAATGGGAAATTATCAAAGTCAAGTTTTCAAGCTCTTGGCCTTGTGGCCTAGAACTTTTGTTTTGAACCTTCCCAGCAGATTTGGATGTTTGGTACCATACAATGGGAAATTAACAAAAGTGTGTTTTCAAACTCTTGGTGTTGTGGCCTAGAACCGTTGTTTTGAACCTTTTTCAAACTCTTGGTGTTGTGGCCTAGAACCGTTGTTTTGAACCTTCCCAGCATATTTGGATGTTTGGTTGTTAAGAGTAGAGGAATTGAGTTAGGAGTCCCATTGCTGCACTTGTATTTACTATGCACATTCTCATAAGTGGGGAGTTAAAATTTTTATGTTTTCTGTTGATTGATTTCTGATTACCAGCTCTTTGTGTGCATCTGCCCATGATGTTTTTGAATTTGTCCATCACCCTAATTTCCTGTGGAAGTTATTGTAGTTGGTCTGCTTTTGCTAATAATCTCCTCTTCCAGCCATCAACTAAGTATAAGTTTAAATGTGATTCTCCTCCAAACATCTACAACAAATAAGAAAAAAAAGACTTGTTACATTTCATTACAGTAGAAAATAGGAAATAAGGAAAACATAAATAAATTTTCAAATAAAACACATAATTAAAATTCTAAGCATTAAAATCTCCTTTCTTGGACAACAATGTCAAAGCTGAATAGTTTGCTGGTGTTCCTATACATTTCCATATTGCGATTAATGGTTCTACAAGGGTCTCGATCATGTACCATCCTTTGAAGACACGTAAGGAACCCTGCCATAAACTTGCCATCGAAATCAAAATTACATAAGTAAGCAAGGGAGGGGTTGAGGACGAGTGCTGCTAGATGAAGGGGACTATGGTGCATCTCGGTCCATCAGTCATCAATCAAATCCCAGATCTTCATATTTTTTTCATGTCCGGGGGTACCTTTGCCCAAATAATAAGATCGGATAGCTTCTTTTGTCTTATCCATGGCCTCAAACAAGTAGCCTATTGCGAGTTTATCCCCATCAACCAAGTGAAGAACCTTTACCAAAGGTTTTCTAACTGTGCATACTTTCTCCATTCCTTCTTGGAAGGAATTGATGTACACTAGCTTAGCAATGGCTTTCCCATCTCGTCTTGTGCTAAATGCACAATCATGCCATTCATCAAAATGAACATCTTGCTTCACCTCAAATTGACAATGGTGCATAGGCTGAAGAGAAATGAAGCAGTTGGCAAAATGCGTGATTGCAGGATGCAACAACTCCCTCTTTTTTGTGAATTTCCTCATGAGGGTAAGAACAAATGCATGGTTATATATATATATATATATATATATATATATATATATATATATATATATATATATATATATATATATATATATTGTGATGCTTCTAGCCCAATCAATGACCTCCTTGATAAAGGAGTTTTTTCCACATCCACAAGCATCAAATCGATGTAATGGGCAAGACATGTAGTCCTGAACACAGGGGTTCCTCTCCATTAGCAACTTGTCGAAAGCCACATAATTAGTTGCATTATCTG
The DNA here is from genome assembly GCA_900067695.1 of Picea abies. NCBI lineage: Eukaryota > Viridiplantae > Streptophyta > Pinopsida > Pinales > Pinaceae > Picea > Picea abies. Next base: position 1,218 of record CBVK0101269142.1, on the reverse strand, counting down.
TTACTGATTGTGTTAACACCAATTCTTGTAAGGGGGGGTGTTTTCTCTCCAAGATTTGAGCCTGTGGCGTAAAATGCGAAGAAATGGGGCTTAAAAAACCCATCAAATGCATTTTGTCCAAGGCCACAATCATGAGCGCAATGTGCAGCACGCAGAAAATCCATTTTCGGTTAAAAATGCAAGCAGGCGGGCGGCTCCAGTATTCAACGGCGAGGATTAATCGATGGAGCAGATCGACGGTCGGCAGGTAATTACGGTCAACGGAGTTGCGCGAGGTTTAGCGCAAGAGATAGCGCCCATATCGCTGAAATGATCGGGGCCGTCCGATCCAGTGGGGACAGGTGGCAGCTAGTCGGCGTTTCGGGGATCGCAAGTTGGGAGGACAGGGTTCTCCCTTGGGTTTCAAAACCCCGAAACGCGAAATGCGATAGCCCCGAGAGCTTGGCTCGCGGTCATGGCATAAGGTTCGGTGGAAAGGCAGGGCCTAAAGAAGAGGACAGGGGGGCTTTTAGGATAGTTAAAGTGAAAGCGCCGATGTGATCTGAACCATCCACCCTGGGGACGCGTGGCAAAAATCCATGGTTTCACAGATTGTGAAATTGGGAGAATGAAGACAAGATACATCATGTATCCCTGGTGCGTGAAACCTCGAAAGTATTAGGGTCGTTCAATGAGAGTGATCTTAGCCATCCGATCTTAGAATACACGTGGTGGAGGGTCCAGGCCAGAAGAGGCCCCACGTATAAATATTGATCCAGTCCATTCAACCAGGGGGCGTGTGGCGTGCGATTAAGCCTGATCACTATTTCGGCTACCAGGACTTCAAAGGACAAAGGGTTTCTTCTCCACTTCATTTTGAAACCCTGAAACGTGAGATGTGAAATCCCCCAGGGATAGGCCCACGATCCTAGCCAGTGATTATATGAGCAAGGGGTAAGGAATGCACTAGCACGATGTAGCCCCCTTCGTGATTTTGACAATCAGGATTATCAAGGGTGAGGAGTTTACTCCCTCCCATTGTCGATACTCGAAATCCATGGAGCACCTTTGGTTTTAGCGCAAGGTCACAACCCACTATCATAGGGAAAGTAGGGCCAAAGGGAAAATATAGGTGCTTTTTTAGACCATAGACAGCTAAGAGCTGGATAATGAAGAAATCCTAGTCGTCGATGCTAAGGGAAGATCAAGCCGTTGGTTTGGATAGGGAAATTTCGCAAC
>CBVK0101268973.1:0-14607 GCA_900067695.1 Picea abies | reverse complement strand
CTCTTCCGATCTCACAGAAACTCCAGCTCCTTTTTTTTCAACCAGCTCTCTATCTCTGCTTTCGTTGGGTTCCACGGTGTCAACATCCCCTTTTAGGTTCTCATTCTCTTAACATATTGTCGTTAGATCTGGCATTCTTTTTACGCTTCTTCAATAGATCTCATTCACTCAATCCCATCCTTTTCCAATCGGCAACATAACCATTTGTTGGATATCTAATCTAATTTATCAATTATCTACTCTGATATTAACTTATTGTCATAGGTTGACCCAGGTTCATATTTAACAATCTTCCAAAAAAATCCCTCTAAAACTATCGCCCCCACTAGTAAACCAGAAGGCGACACAGCACACGAGGAGTACTGCGTAGTCTCACCCGAGATAGCTCTATGGGTGGATGCAATACTCAGGTGTTTGCAGTTGGGGAATGAGTGGAGATCTGTGATTGTATCTTGTGATGTTTATTTATTTAGTCTAACCTATTGATTAAAATAGTCATTCTTTATTCATGCATGTAGAGTATCAAATATAAATAGTTGCTTCCTTCATTCATCTACCGTTCAACATTAAACAACAATAGAGATGCATACATTCAATCACACAACACAAGTGTTACCATGGTTCACCCTCTCCTGGGCTACGCCCACAAAGATCTGGCTCTCAAGATTCTTATTATGTCTTAGCAATATCTCACACCGCGCGTGTTTAGAATCTTGGATCTTACAATCTCAACAGGCTTCCTGATCCCTGTGAGGCTGACTAGATCACACAATGCTCCTTAGCCTGCGATCTAACACTCGGGATCGAGTTTCTCACTCCCTCTCTAGCTCACTAGATTACAAAATTGTACCGTTCATACAAACCTTACAACTTTTAGAATCTCCCTCTATCCTTTTCTCTCTATGTTGTCAGTCTCCGATCCCTGTTAGACCTCCTAAGTACTACCTATATCTATTCTTGGCTCATCAGCAATTACAATACATTACAAAACCCCTAAACCTAACAGCATTAAGTCTCCCTTGCATGCACACCTCGCATGCTTCCTTTGCACATGTTGCTTTTCCTTCCAGTAGTCCTTTCTTCCCTTTGTGCTTCTCTTCCCAAAAATAGCCTTTTCCCCAGAATGGGTATGTGTCCAACACCACTTGATTCTCTTGTTATCCTCTGATGAGATGTAGTAGTCACCGACGATCCTGCCTATGGTGACGTAGGACTAGGGTTTTCTTGATCAACGGTTTCCTCTGGTAGAATTGTTTATGAGCCATTTAGCTCTTCTCCATGATTGCTCGTGTCGGTCAGGGTGATCCTCGAGGGTTATGTCAAAGGGTTAAGTGGGGGATATTCTTCTAACCTTTGTATATCTCTTTGGGCTTCTTCCAATAACAACATCCCCCTCCTTCGTGCCTCTGCTGCTTCTACTGCTCTGTTTTCTTCTCCTACCCTAAGGGCTTCTTGAGTTGTCTTCTCTATGGTCTCAACTTGCTCCTCCATAGACATTGCTTTGAATTTGGTCATGTTTGGGTTAACCCTTCTGTGGAGAACTTCCTCCTAGTCCTGGGCACCCTCTATAAATATTTCATCTTCAAAACTATCATGAGCATACGACCAAGAGGAGGATACCTGCCACGCATGCTGGGGAACTAAACCTTTTGGATCATGCTTACAAAAGCGGTTTGTGGTTGATTTAACCATTCTGTTTCTCTTGCGCAATCTCTTTGACCATATAAACCCTATATGAAATAGGGGATGAACACTCTCTTCTTATCCTTTACTAGGGAAGCATTATAACCTTGTAAAATAGTCTGGTAACAAACCTCTCCCAATATGAGATGATTCAGGACATTTACGGGGAGTAGGTGGGGTGCACTAGTAGCTCCAAACACCATGATATAGGTGCTTGTCTCTTTGAAGTACCAGTGGTGAAATTTAGCTATCATATTCTTTGTTTCCACTGAAAGCCTTTGGAATTCCTTTCTAAAGATAGTGAAATATATCCTGGCTATGTACCCATAACATATCATGGCATATGATCTTTTGTACCTATTTTCCCATAATATATTGAAATAAACATGTACATGCAATTCGACAATATGCCAACTTAAATTCATACCTGCGGAAACATTTCTTGTGTAGATTAAGTCTAGCAAATAGGATGCCATGTAGAAGATGGGAACTTCTCCTTCTTTAGGCGTCTAGACATGTAGGAGATTAATACTCAGCTGCTTGGAGATAATGGCTCCCCAATTGAAACTACTCCCGACAATTGCCATGGTATAGGCCAAGGGCATCCAAGATTTTGAAAATTTTGAGCAATCCTTTTCTCCATATAATCGACAAATCAAATCCAGTAAATACATGTAGGGATCTCTAAGATTTATTGTTTTATACCAACAAGTGTTTCTGTTTGTGAATTTTTTGTCTTCACTCCACCATGAGGCTAGGAACCTGTTGGTGTAATGATACTCATAAAATTTAACCACAAAATCTCTGTTTAACCTCTCCTTTGGGTCCCTGAGTTTATAATACTTTTGTACCTCAACCAAAAGGAAAACACCAACGCATTCGTCCTCCGCATTGTTGATCATTCATTTCACTGTATCTGCGTGGTCAATCATCCATCCTAAAGTCTCGATGCAGGGAAGAACTGGGGTTCGACAAGCCACTCCATGTAGGTATGATCTCCTGATGTTCGAGAACACTTGATCATCCAATATTTCGACGTTCAGGTTGTTGTGGGGTGTGAACTCCAGGTAATCCTCTTGATTGATGTTGCTATACAAGTCTCCCCATTGTTGGAGCACCATTTTAGATCCAGTGCTTGTCTCTGTGTTACCGAATGCCAGAGGTTGCACAAATTCCTTTTTGGTGGATGTGCAGATAACTGATTCTGTTTTTGAGACAAAATCTAGTTCTCTGGCAGTGCCCGGTGTATACCCTTCGCCGACCTATACTTCCTTCCTTTTGGGCGTTCTAGGTGAGTGCCTGGTCGTTGGCTTTCTTGGAGGCATTTTCCTATAGAACAAGAAAAATTATAGTAAGCTACCAACCAATCACGACAAGTGTTATTTATGCAAATGTAGGTGTAGAACTGATAAATACAATGCTTACCTCTTCCTCGCAAGAGATTAACCTAGTTTTACTGGTGATCAAATTTAGAGAGTGGGATATAACCTCCTTGATGATTGCTCTCACTTCTTCATCTGCTTTGGGAGGTAAGTGATTTGCAAACATAATACCATGTTTGGGTATCACCTTGTAAATTTAAACATAAAGAATACTTACCTTGTCGCATCAAGTCTTATATTCAGGAGTGTAAATGTGATATGTGAAATCTATTACAGAATCTGCACCATACCTAGGATTAAATGCAATGCGCACTGGCGACGCAGGAGCAGGTTTTCATAGTTCATCGGCGAATTCAAATTCCAACGGTTGGCCAGTGCACGGGATTTTGGTGTAGGTTGCGCAAAAAATTAATTTGTCTACCAGAATGCATAAATTTGTCTTACCTCGACTAAGGGTGTCCCATGAAATTACCAGGCATTTTCGGGTTCACAAGAAACTATTATGTCGACATAGAGAAAATAGAAAGGTATTTTGAATGGAATGACAACACACATCGACCGAGATTGCTGGTGTAGAATGACAAAGGTTCGATGAAAAAACCCGACGTTTGGTGACCTATCAGTCTATCGATAGTAAATATGTGAATCGATGTCTTTAGTTTTCCTTACACATGTTTCGTTGATACCTTTAGGCAAAAGTTATGATGCCAATTAAAACTGTCGTACAATGCTGAAGTGGAAATGATGACATGGAAGTACATATATTACACAGGGGAACCTCAAAATATGACGCGGGGAAGAGACTGAGTTATACAGACTATTTACGCGACAAAGACACGTGGCTTATTTATTTCGACCTCTTTGTGATGAAATTTTTTCGGCATCAGTGGCTTTCTTTAAACATACATCCCTAGTTACATTGTCTTATCCTGTCGATTTCGACGACGTATCGATGGTCGACGATCAACGATTTGTGTCGGTCAATGTTTTGTGGTTTCGACCCTCAGAGTTCGTCGATGTCGAAACTGTATCGACGATCAACGATTTGTTATGGTCGTCCGCATTTGTGATTTATATCTGGGATTTCGCCAATGCCAAAAACATATTGGCTATGTTAACGAACTGTATTATAGACCATAAATTGTCAATCAACGACCGTTGAAAAAGTTTAAGCCATGTATAGTTTAGGCCTTACATTCCATGTTACTAAAAAGATCAATTCATCAATAAATTCAAGATAAAAAGAATAACTGATAACAAGACTCAATAAATACATATAAATTCATCCATACCACAATACTGAATCTGATTCAAAAAATGATATGTGGTATCCAAAAAGAAAGAAATTTCACAAAAACTATTTTAGGGTGTGTTGAGTGCTCAACACACCCTTCCTTGGCTTGCACCCAGTGTTCAATGTGGATGTCCTTCGACCATATTTTCCACCATTAGTGGACACCTTAGATATTGCAGAACAACTGACACCAACAGAGTTGAACCCTGACTGCATGGAACAAGCATCCACTGATGAGATAGTTGACACATAGGTCAAGGGAATTCACCAACAGAGGATCCAACTTTATCGGGTTGTTAAGGTAGGGAAACTCCTACACCAAGGCAAGTGGCTCACCCGGGGCCAAGTTCAACATAAGTTTCCTCACCTAATGGGGGAACTCAAATCAATTAAGAACATTGCTTCCTAACGGGGGAGGACTGATCTAGGTGGATATTGGTGTCCACCCACCTATTCCAACTGGCTCCTCTTGTCAGTTTTTAGTTCAACATGTTCTTATGTAATCCTTTGTAATTGTTGGATCTACACTTTCAAGGCTGTCTGAATCCCTACACAATTTCCAGGTGGATATTAGTGGCCGCCACCTAATCCAACTGGCTTATTTTGGAAGTTTTCATGTCAGCACATCTTTTTGTAATTCTAGGGTCGTTTTGGGGCCCTTAACAGCGTTTATTTGGCATGCCATAGTCAAACTGTAGATCAACTCAGAGTTTGGAAGCATAATGTGTAGTTCTTGAAAAGACCTTTCCAACGGGCTATCATGCACCTAACACGAAGGTCGTATACAAAAGTTACGACCTTGGGAAGTTGAGGTACCAACTTACCCATAACTGCCCACATAACTTTTGGTGTTTCATCTCTTAGGGTTAGGTTTTTGGATGTCTAGGGTTTTGGCATTCATGAGTAATGTTAAAAAGGCCTCTAGAGCCTCATTGTAATAATTTTTCTCAGATGGATGTGTGTAGAATCCACATCTCTTCTCAGAGATAGCTACCACCATTCAAGAAAGTTGTTTTCAATTCTGTAGTTTTACAATTTTAGCTTATTTTATTTATTCAATAGAATATATTGTTCACTGGATATATGTTGTTTTCTCTCCGTATATTTGTGTTATTGTATTCATTATATTATTTATTTTGTTCCGATCATAAATCCAGATCAGTAGTATTAGAGCAGTCTACTCTTCATTTATTTTTCTTCGTGCATGTCCCCGAAAAGATCTGGGTACAAGAAGTTTGGACTTGAACTAGTCGAGCCTTTGCAATATTGACTGCACTGAGCCCGACCACAAATCATGGGGGAAAATAAGAAAGATGATGGAGTAGGATATCCTTTTAAACTGTTGATCAAGGAATCCCTTGCACAACAAAGGAACAAAATGATGGGAAAATTTGCACAGATCCTTTGGCGGCTTCCCACAGGAGACACATTTTCATCAAGCGACCATGCAACCCCCTTCAAGGTACAAGTAAATTTTTATATTCAATTATTTAAAGGACTAATAGATGCAGAGGATGTAGATAAATGGTTGAATCTACTTGAAGGGTATTTTTCCGTCCACAATTTTTCTGATAGGGAAAATATTACTTTTTCATTCCTCAAGGTCATCCCCTATGTTAAGGACTGGTGGGATACTCACTCTGAGAAAAAGGACATAGAGGAATATGAAAATATTTGTGATATTCCCCACATGTGATTCCTTTAGGGATGCCATTAAAGAAAAATACTACCTTGGTTGAAGTTACGAGGACTAGTACACAAGATGGACCACCCTGCGTTAGGAAAGGGACCAGACAATACCATATTTCACCAATATTTTCCATACCCTGCACACCAAATTGTGTATCAAATACTCTGAATGACATCTGGTTCTAAAATACCATGACTGTCTTCATAGATACATTCAAACAAAAATGGAGTTTTTGGACATCACACCATTGGGTATGACTTATAGATATACTGTCAAGACCACACTAACTGAGCTTTCGAGCTTCTTGGGACTTGCCAATTTCTACTTATGGTTCATTTTGGGATTCTCCCATATTGCATGGGCCCTCATCCAAGTAACCAAGGGATGTGGAAAGGAAAGGTTTGCGTGGGAGAAGACAAAACAACGAGCATTGATGATTTGAAGCATTTTTATAGCAAGATTAGCCTCACCCTATGCAAATTTTATCAGAAGGCCTTTTTCCATTTCCCTATGCAGACTTGAAGTCCCTTTTTGCAATTCCTAGAGCTAAAAATAATATTTTTCCACATATACATGCCCTAACTATTATACAACATGCGTATAAGGCCTCTAGAGCCTCATTGTAATCATTCTGCTCAGACGGATGCGCGTAGCAAGCCACATCGCTTCTCAGTGATAACTACCACCATTTGAGCAAGTTGTTTCCAGTTCTGCATTTTTATAGTTTCAACCTATTTTATTTATTTAATATAAGTTATTGTTCACTAGATATATGTTCTGGTTGTTCCTATCTCCGTGTTATTATATTCAGTATGTTATTCCTTTCGTTCCCCTCATAAATCCGGATCAGTAAGTATGTACATCCAAACCACCTCATCAAAATAAACCAATGCCCAAAGACCCAATGCAATTTTCCAAGATTAGGTATGAGAGGGTTGACAAAACAATCTATTGGGTGAATCGTACCTCAATTTTAGGGGTGTTTCTTGAGGGGACCTCCTTCTAAGTCATGTGGATGAGGTGTCATGGATGGGGGGGATATTTTTGGGCATGGGGTTCATGACATACAAGGGTTGTAGTGTCTCACTTGTGGGTGTTGTTATCTCAATTTTGTGGATAAATAAGGAGACTATGTCTTGAGACCCTCAAGTTGCAAATATGGAGTGTTGAGAGACTACATGAACAACAATACCCTTTTGCACAGTTGGAAACCCCTCTCACCACCACAAATGGTCGCAGATTTCCAGATGGCATCCACCACATCAACTAGCTTATGGAAGGTAGTGGGCCTTGATTCATGAGGTACAAGTCAGTATTATGGTGAGAATCATTTCAATATTTAAGCCAATTGAGTATGTTGTATCTAAGATTGCTATGGATTTCATGATATATGCTTGGACATTATGCCTTTTGCCCTGCTTCACCTTGGTGGTTGACATTATACCCTAGTAAGTGATCTTCCTTGGGGATGGATTTGCTACTAGGAATTCCCTTAAAGAGCCATTGTATCGTTCCTGACCATACTTACCACTTTACATCATTATTCCCATCCATTTCCTTATCTGTTGAGATTTTAGGGTGTATTGACCTGAGAAGTGGTTGTCCCTCATTCTATGGGAAGAAGGGGCTGAAGGCCCAGAGGGATTGATGTTGGGTAACAAATAAAATCCTTATATGAGCCTTCTATATCCTTCGCCCAGGGATCACCCAAGAAAGTAGTGAAATGTTTATCTTTGAGTAAAGAGGACCCACAATATAATAAATAATGCTTAAAAGGTCAGTTGAAGGATAATAGGTCTCATCACGAGCCAACCTATCACGTCCATGAATATCTAATGGTATGACATTTCCATCATCTGGTCACCAAACCGGGGTAATGGCTCTTAGTTGCATGGTTGAGAGAAAGGAAGTCTCATCATGAGCTAGCCTTCTCATTTCCACTAGGTGTTTGTGGGTGCAATTTCCATTATCTGTTGACCATTCCAGGGCAATGACCTTGAACCTCTCCTTAAAATTATGAAAGAATAAAATAATGGAAATTAATGGGGTTGGAAAAAGTGCATTGTGGACGAAGGTACCACACACCCTCTACAAAGGCACCCATGAATGAGACACTACGACCCCTTGTATGTCATGAGCCCTATGCCCATATAGTCTTGACCCCAACCACTTCATCTGCTTTACATGGCTTTGAGAGAGATCTCTTGGAAACTCCCCTTGATCTAGGTCAAGATCTACCCAATAGGACACCTCGTCAACCCTCCCATATTCAAGCTTGAAAAGTCACATAGTGTCTTTGAGAAATAAATTGGTTGATATAGTGATCTTTGATGAACATGCTTAGGTGGCTCATTTATTGATTGGATTCACTTATAATGATGTTATGACTTGAAATCCTTGGAGGGCACACTCATCTGTCTTTGCAGGACCTAGTTGGTGGACATTTTTGGGAGAACAAGCCTAGCTTGGGCTTCCATGGGGCTGCAATCCCATAGGTTGGATGCCAAGGGCCCACATGCCTGATAAAGAAGATCAAACTTGAAAGGCCTTGAATATGACTTGGATGATGTATCCTAGCCCCCACATGCCAAACATTTTTCCTAGGAGATGAAAAACGTCTCCTTTTTTAGCATGATGTCATCTAGGGTTTAGGGCTTGGTGGTGATTTAGCCACTCATCGACACATGGAAGTTTTGAGGAGAAGAAGATCTTCACCATGAGGAGATTGTATAGATGGTTGACTTGTGGCCTTTGGAGGCCTACCCATGCTTATCCAACACCAAAGACTTCTTCAAGTGGACAAATTTCCCCTAAAGGGGAGATGTCCATGTAAATTAGGGTTTTACTTGTGCAAAAGTGAAATTTTAAATGAAGTGAAATTTTAAATGAATTGTTTAATATTACTTTGTTAAAGGGGGAAAGATTAGGGTTGTTGACCCCTAGTGTTTTGATTTACCCCTTAATTTATGGACAAGTCACCTTAATTTAGAGGGTGTGTTGCACCTTCGTTTTCAATGCAACCTTTTTCCAAGCCCATTTGTTGCCTTTTATTCTCTTAGGATGTTTCCAAGTTGAAGCCAATGTGGGGATTCTACCTAAGCAGTATTGAAATTACACTGAACATAATGATTGTCTTGTACCTCATGGAGCAAGACCCAATGTATTATGAGGGAAAGATGATGTGGTTGATACCTTCGTGATGAACCTAGAGTTGTGGTGGTGAGGTGGGTCTTTGTCACTACAAGTGGACACTGTTGGTCCAGGTTTCTCTCGATACTCCTTGTCTGCAACCTGAGGGCCTCGAGACATTATCTCCTTAGTTATCCCTAGGAGTTGGGGATAACATCTAGCTCCTATTGTGGGACATGTGTTCATCGTAGAGTGAATGAGAACTAGAACATTTTCTGGTGGACCTGTGCCTACATTGAAACATAACACTGTAAAATCTAGGATGGTTCTATCACCCTTCATTCATAAATATCAAAATAAAAAAATGAAAGCTAATGTGGAAAATATAATTTTAGCATTTTTTCATAAGTCCAAGCTAATCATGAAATCAAATGCGAGAAGAGAAAAATGAAATATGAAATGCAACTAAACTATCATGAGCAATCAAAATGAAAATGCAAGAAATCAAAATGACCTACCTACTTACCTGGGACCATGAAGATTAGGTCCTGAAATGTTAAGTGAATTCGTGTAACCAGTGCAACCAGCTGACCATCTTATCAAGGCATCTCCTCATGTGCTTAATCATGTAATAAAACAAAGATAAGTCAAGTACATAATAATCATGAGCATAAATAGACATATAATAGATCATGAAATGAAGCTCATGGAGATGGGTGGGAGGGAGGAAATCCTACCAGAAAGAACATCCACAAGCTTGATCAATCCATCTCTGAACTAGGTCACTCTAGGGAGGCAATCCTGGTGACCCTAGGGGGAATGAGATGTAGATGAATGAATATGGAAGTGGAGCCCATAGAGGTCAAATATAAATGGAGTGAAATGTGCAAAGAGATGTCTTGTAAGTCAAGTGATTGTTTCCCCAAAGGTATAGTAATTATTTGAATGAATGTACCTGCCTGAGACACAAGAAAATCCAACTTGCAATGATATATGTCAGTATGGATCAAGAATTTAAGATTGTTGTCCGTAATTTTCAGCAATATATAACAGTTTATATCAGAAAATAAAGCATCTAAATCAACATATAAAGATCTAAACTAGTTAAGCAAATCAACATCAAGATTAGCAATAAATATGGGCTAAAAAATGACACTTACGAGGTAAGAGAATATGGCTATTGTAAACATGTATTTTCTGCAGAAAATTGCAGCCTTATGGATATAGCTTTCAGTCACTTATATCAGCAAATTACACCATCAAAATATGCCAACAATTAGCCCAAAATATGCACCCTAGTTAGTAGAGTAAATGAGAAAAATTAAAGAGTTAGTCTAGGGTTAGTTTTGGAGTTAGGATTAGTTTTCTATCTAGGTTAGATCAACCCTAATGGTTGTAGGTTATGGTTTGTAACATCAATTAAAGTAGTGGGAGAGAGGGGACGCCCTAGTAGGGGAAGACTCCTCTCAATGTAGCAAACCAACTTCAAGCAAGAGATATTTCGAAAGACAAAAAGGCATGTCTCCCAAGGAAATGATTTTATATCTCCAATGTGAAAAATAGATGGCTAGTGCCTTGACTATTGGGTTAATAGAGTCAAATAATTGAACTAGAGATGCTACTTCCTTTGGGGTGTAAATCCTCTTACTTCCCAAGGAAATTATCTCTAGTTAGGGTTTGAGAGTGAGGGGTGTAAATCCTCTTCCTTTCTAAAATAAAACCTTGCAACATCAATTAAATTTAAGCAATAAATGATGGAGACTAGAGTGGGGGTGTAAATACTCTTACTTCCCACTTAGCTCCTAGAACAACAATCCTTGACTTGAAAAAATGATAGCATAAGAGTAAAAGACCGTACCAAAATCAAGAAAGATGCTAAGATAATCCACCATAAAATCTAGAAAGCATTCATCCAAGGCTAGCACCTCACTCCTCCATCAACCATTCACAAGAGATAGCCATAAACAAGTGTAGAAGAGAAAAATATAGCAAAGTGTAGTGAAAATTTCAGATCCAAGTCCTCTCACAAAAGGGAGAGTTATGTTCAAATGAGATCTTATGATCTCTTATTTATACAAAATGTCACTAAGGTGACTTGTCCATAAATTAAGGGGTAAACCACAAGACTAGGGGTCAACAACCCTAATATTCCCCCCTTTAACAAAGTAATATTAAACAATTCATTTAAAATTTCACTTTTGCACAAGTAAAACCCTAATTTACATGGATGTCTCCCCTTTAGGGGACGTTTTTCCACCTAGAAGAAGTCGTTGGTGTTGGAGAAGCATTGATAGGCCTCCAAAGGCCACATGTCAAACATTTGGGAAATATCCTCATGGTGAATACCTCCTCCTCTTCAAAACGTCCATGTGTCAATGAGTGACTACATCACCACCAAACCCTAGCCCCCAAAAGTGACGCCATGCCCTAGGAGGTGACGTTTTTCCTACCCTAGGAAAACCATTTGGCAAGTGAAGCATGGGCAAGGTCCATCCATCTGTCCTCTAGGCCTTCAATATTTCATCTCGATGATCTAGCATGTGGAACCTTGGCATCCAACATGTGGGCTTGTATCCCCATGGAAGCCCAAGCTAGGCTTATTCTCCCAAAACTTTCCACCAACTAGGTCCTGCAAAGAAAAATAAGCATGCCCTCCAAGGATCTCAAGTCATAACATAATGATAAGTGAATCCAATCAGTAAATGAGCCACCTAAGCATGCACATCAAATATAACTATATCAAACAATTAATTTCTCAAGGGCACTATGCGACTTGTCAAGCTTGAATATGGGAGGGTTGACGAGGTGTCCTATCGAGTAGATCTTGCCCAAGGTCAAGGAAACTTTCCAAAGTATCCACCTCTGAGCCATGTAAAGTGGGTGAAGTGGTTGGGGTCAATACTCAATGGGCATAGGAGTTGTAGTGTCTCATTCATGCGTGACTTTCTAGAGGGTGTGTGGTACCTTCGTCTGTAATGCACTTTTTCCAATCCCATTAATTGCCATTTTTAATCTTTCATGATTTAAAGGAGAGGTTGAAGGTCACTACCCTAGCGTGGTGACCTGATAATGGAAATGTCACCCACAAGCACCTAGTGTAAATGAGAAGGTTGGCTCATGATGAGACCCCATTTCTCTCAACCATGCAACTAAGAGCCATTTCCCTGGCATGGTGACCAGATGATGGCAATGTCATACCACTAGATATTCATGGACTTGATAGGTTGGCTTGTGATGAGACCTCCCATCCTTCAACTAACCTTTTAAGCATTCTTTATTATATTTTGGGTCCCCTTTACTCAAAGATAAGTGTTTCATTGATTTCTTGGGTGATCCATGGGCGAAGCATCTGGAAGGTTCACATGAGGATTTTATCTTTTACCCAACATCAATCCCTCTGGGCCTTCAACCCCTTATTCCCATAGAATGAGGGACAACCCCTTCTTGGGTCAATACACCCTAAAATCCCAAGAGATAAGGAAATGGAGAGGAATAATGATGGAAATTTATAAGTATGGTCGAGAACGGTACAATGTCTCTTTAAGGGAGTTCCTAGTAGTAAACCCATCCCCAAGGAAAACCACTTACTACGGCACAATGTCAACCACCAAGGTGAAGTAGTGCAAATGGCATAATTTCCAAGCATATATCATGAAATCAAGAGAAATCTAAGATACAACATACTCAACTGACTTAAATATTGAAATGATGCTCACCATAATATTGACTTGTACCTCATGGAGTAAGTCCCACTTCCTTACAAAAGACAATTGAGGTGCTGGATGCCATCTGGAAATCTGTGACCATCTGTGGTGGATGCCATCTGGAAATCTGTGACCATCTGTGGTGGATGCCATCTAGAAATCTGTGACCATATGTGGTGGTGAGAGGGGTTTCCAACTGTGCAAAAGGGTACTTCTGGTCATGTAGTCTCTCGGCTCTCCATATTTGCAACCTGAGGACCTCGAGACATAATCTCCTTAGTTATCCAAAAAATGGGGATAACATGATCTTCTTCAATCTTTTCTTCATTCTCATCTATAGGAAAACCTTCTCTACAAAGAGCGTCTTTGAGCTCTTAGAAAGCATGTTGCAAATTATGGGTAGCTGGCCGATAATGCCTGAGAATTTCTTCAATGAGATTTGTAGAAGATGGGATAATCTTCGGCTTACATGAGTATGCAAGTCAACTTTTTTGACTTGATTCTAGTGAAGATACAAAAGTTTTCATCAACACATATTCATGTAGCACATTTAAGCTTGAGGTATACTTCATATAATTGATGACATGCATGACTGCTAGAGCTAGATCACCATTAAATTTAGTGCAACTTGCCCTCCACTCCGGGGAGGAATAATTTGGATATCCAAGGATATTATGAATATACAAATAAGGATATACTCTATGGAAATCCCATGGTAAGTCTCGTGAGGCCATGGTTCCATTACTTAGGGTAATACCTGAGTGGAGTCTTCAGATGAACTTGAGGCTCATCAAAGGATTGAAAAGGGGAAACAAGGAAAGGTGGGTTCTTGGAAGGTGGAGTCATCAGATGAGCCTCAAGAAGGGCTCATTAAGGGTGGAAGGGGAACTTTCTTCAAGTGGAGTCACCAGGAAAGCTAAGGGAAGGATTTGGGATAGCTTGCCAAAGTGTCATTAGGGTTCGGAAGAGGATTCAAAATCCTCCCCGACAACAATGCCAAAATGTTATCTCACAAGTTGTAGGTTGGGAAAATCCCGACCCAAACCACAATATGGCGACAACTAAGAGAACACCTACCCAATGTCACCTCATATAGGCATTCCCATCACTTTAGAGGTGAAGTGATCACCTCAAGGGGGGAATCTTGACTGACCCTAGGGGAAAATGAGACAGAAAGTGGTATTTATGAATGGTTGCACATATAGGTCAAATTGTTAAGTGAAGGATGGATTTGATGACATGTCTCGGAAGTGGTTTAAGGTTTCCAAATATCTGAGTTTGTACCTCCCCGAGACACAAGAAAATCCAATTGTACGAGCTATATGTTAGGTGGAAGAGCAAGTTAAGCGTGTTTTCCCTATTTGAAGTAGTCAACAATTATATATATCATCAAGAGAATAAATTACTTACTTCAGAAATAACCATCAAAATCATCAAGCATTTATTGGGCAATGAAGCACTAAACATGTAGACTAATTCCCAGTACCTTAGCACAAGATTTGATGGCAAATTAGGGCTGAAAAAATATGTTTTCAAAGATTTTTCAGAGCAGCCAAATGGTTGTAGCAAAGATTTGATACAATAGCAACTTTTACCCCAATGAATTAGCCATAAAATTTGTTAATGTTTTATGCTGATATTATAGTTCTTTGCATTTCATAAGATAAGAGCATAACAAGATCACTGAGAAATACACATCCACAATAGACACAACATTTATCCTGG
>CBVK0101268937.1:0-23501 GCA_900067695.1 Picea abies | reverse complement strand
ATGATTGGTTGAAGAGATGGTGGGATATGTTAAAGTGTGCAAAAAACATCATTTTTGTAATTATAATTTGATGAGCACGAGGATGTTCACATGTGTCCATTGTCTTGGTGTGGATAAAGACAAACATAATTAATAAAGTACATAATACTTCTTGGGAAAGATTCCATCTTATCTATGCAAGAAGCAGTTTAAGTGGAGATTATTTATGGCAAAGGACTGAACTCTTATCCACAAGGACGATGCTCCATTTGAGGTGGATACATGCAATCTATTTTGAACTCAACCTCATCTGTTCAGTTGTAGTTAACTGCTCCTTGCATGTAGCCTTATTTTCTTACTCTAGAGATAATTGTGCTTTGCATGAGAGGCTTCTTGAATTCCAATTCTGCATGGCTATCCTTGGCCAAGGAAGGTAACCTAACCACTGAGGAGAAGAATATCTCTTTAAGTTATAGTTTTGAGAGATGGAGGGAAAGGTTGAATCTTAGAGCTTCGTTCTTTCTTTTACTTGTAATTGATTCCTGGGCTTTGATGTCAATAAAATGAGTTGTTTGGTCCTCATCTTCTTTTTTCTTCTGGCATGTTAATTTTATCTTGTTGCTACAACAATTCTCCTGCTCGATCGAGTTTATTTGTTTCATATGCTATGTGGATTCACTCTTCCCTTAATTGTATGAGCATTTGCGATTCAATTTCGAAAGTTCATAGTGTTAAGGTTAGGTTCAATTATTTTTTTAATCAGACATTGCTACTTGCAGCTTTGACTTGACCCAGTGCTCAGTTTTCCCTTATGCTTGGCTTGGTCTTGAAGCGGCCATGATATAATTGTATGCAAGGTTCTTTTGCATATCGGACTTGCTTGTCCAACAGTTATAAGGATGTTTGCTTGCCTTGGTCCAGTAGTATTTGTCTGAACCAGATGCCTCATTGGATTTCTCTACTTCCACCTAGACCTCTAATTTTCTTTTGACTCCATAGCTCCAGGAGCAGGCATTGCTCTTGCCAGATTCATCCTTCCTTCACTGATACATCCTTTTTTGAGTTCTCTGTTTCTTGACCTAATTTACTCCTTCCCAGCTTGATTTGCAGATCAGTAACAACACCTAAGGATACCACCTGACGTTGGAAAAGCACCAACCTGAAGCAAGTGTCATGAATGTTGAGGTGATAATGGGCACTGTGTCTAAAGTTGCATTGAGTCCCACTGACTACTACAGTGTATGATTGTGTGTTAACACAGTCCCTTGGTGCCTATGATACCATGATGGATTTCCCCACACACGATTGTAGACATTAATACATTTCGGATAAGAGAGAATGGATTGCTTAATTATGAAGTGATGCAATGTCTCATTACAGAGTAGTAGGCGAAGAGGAGTACGTTACTTTAGTCCCAAATACCTAATCTTTTAATTACTGTATTTAATAATTGATGATTATGTCACTTTATTAGAAAGTCTCTAAGTAAGCCTTGAGTACATGTCTGGAGCATGTGTAAGTCCTAATTATGACCATTATATTGAACAATAAACATGATATTTTTTGATATTTTGTAGCATATTAATTGATTTGTTTTGGTAATGATTACATTTAACATGTTCTGAGCAAAATAAAGTGTCAAAACTGTTTTGCAATGTAAGAATTGATTAGGCTACATTAAGAACTTGTTGTGAAGCTTTACCTAATTACTTAATGTCCAAAGTCTCACTTACTCAAGATCATAAATTCTGTTTTAGCACGTGACCAAGAAAATACCTCCCAAACTGTAGTGTTAAACACATTTCTGTATGTCTTTGACTTTTTGCATAGCTGAAAAAGCTGTTGAACATATAGTCAAGTTCACGAAATAAGAAAAAACTGAATGATGGTTTTAATTTTTTAATGATCAGGACCCAGGTTACAGTCTATTTTTTTTTTCTCTGTTTTTAAAAATTTTTTTTATTCAAGATGAACGGAAATTACATACAATAGATCTATGTCACTTAGTTTGTACTTGTGTTCAAATTCACGACAAATGAAATTCAGATAAAATTAGCTAGTGGATAAAATTTGGAAAAAATACACCATAAAGTTCGTTAATACATTTATTTCAAATTTTCCAAAATTTAAAAAATTAAGAACATTAAAATCGCTAAAAGTTGTTCATATCTTAGTCTAACACATATGATACATCAAAAATTGATAAAAGTTGTTCAAATTGAAGTTTCATGGCGAGTCAGCAACTATAATAGGTTTCCACGGTGACAGTGCTGAGTCTGTGGCTGAGAGTGATATAGAGGGTTGACATGTTTGCTGTAGGATTGCTGTGAGCTATAGTGAAGCCGAGGAGAGCGAAAGAGCTGTGTCGCCATGAGCTGTAGCAGAAGTTGAGTTGGGGGCAGAGGTTGATGAAAGGTGCGGCAGGAAAGGAAATACTAGGGTAAAGGAACTTAGTATTAGAAAGGAGACTTGGTGTAGGTTTTTTTAATTGGTTACTTTGTTTTCTCATTTTTTAATAAAACGAATATGTTTGTTATGTGCTGCATTCCAACCTTTGAATTCGGCAAATATCTTCCATTTGATTCACCTATGATATTCACCCTTAATACTTGGCGAATGTCAAGGAACTTTAACCTCTTCTTTGAGATTCGCCCAAAATCAAATTTCAAGTTTGGAATTCGGTGAATCATGTGACTTAGCTGTAGATGCTTCACAACATTCAAAAAAAGTCTCTATCTTCTTCTCCAGATAGCACAATATCTAAATCTGAAAATTATTCCAGCATCTAATCTATTAATATCCTTAGGAGCCTGCTCTATATCAACATAAGATCTAGATCATTTGTCTTAATTCCTTAAAGGTATATTACAAATTTAACTTCAAAAAACCTTCAATAAATATACTACTACTATCTATTAATCTGTGGGAATAGCTATAAATTAGCAGAGGGGCCAAAGCAAGTTTAGCTATGTATGGTTGCACTTAACTCTATGCATGTGTGCTTCTATGCATCTGCATCTATTTGAAAAAAACTGTACAAAGTTGAAGTTTATTGGTTTGCAGTTTGCACCAATATTGTTTTCTCTTGGTATAATGATTTGATTATTAATGCTAAAGCCTAAAAACTGAAAACGATATTGAATTTAATTTATAGCCATTTTAGAGTTGTATGCATATGGAATCCTAAGCTTTCAGTGATTTGATGTTGGAACTGGTAGACTGACTAGTTTCAGCATTGAATGGAAGGAACTGATCCATTGATACTAACTAACTTTATGATTTTGATCTTAGGATATTTGAGGAAAATTGTGTTTGATATTTTGTTCCTGGTGCTATCAAGTACTGTTGCTGTCAACTTTGGTGCCATGGCTCTGTATTTGTATCTGTTCTCATGTATAAGCCACTTGATACTTATGTATGCCTTTAGGAAGAAGGAATTGGTCTATACTAATTATTAAGATATAAATCATATGAATCCCTGTGATTGAGAGAAGATCACGGTGATGGGCATCATCTTTTGAAATTTGAGTGTTTCTTAGCGAAATCATGTAATTTGTGCTGTAGTTTTTTACAAGTTAATTGATATTACTCTTTTATGATCATATTTTTTATACCTTATATTTGGTGGATGAACAATTGTAATAAAGTGATTCTTTTTATGCCTTGTATCTCTTTTTATTGTCATGTGTGTTGGGGTTGTATGAATGTGTCGTGAAATAATATTAAAGGTGTTTCCATATTTTAACCTTTGTACTCAGATGTATTTTTCTTGTAGCATGATGGAGTTGGTGTTTTTATGTCTGATAATTGTGCTTTTTTATTGTGTCTAAACAGGTCTTTGAGTAAAGGCCAACGTGCAGAGGTTCATGAAGTACAAGGTGATAAAGTGTCTGTTATACTCGACAGTGATGAAATCTCAAGAGAGAATGCATCAAAGGAAGGGAAAAGTTCTGGTCAATCTGGAGAACCTTCTATATTCTGGGTAGATAGTAAGTACCTCATTCACATAGTTCTTACTATTAAGGTTTGTGCATAGGAGGTAGGGTGATGTAATTTGAGTAGAGGTCTAGAGAAATTTCAATATTTTGTTATTTTGATGTCTTTAATATTTTCTACTTTATTTCAACTTGGTATTGTGTTATTTTTCTAAATAAACAAGAAAGCTTGAAAACATGATTAAAATCAGACTCAATGGACTCATGTAAAAGATATGCTTTATTACAATGAAGTCATTAAATACATTGACATTGAATTTTTTTATAGAGTTCGTAGGTGGTTGGATAACCTAACTACCTAATTTAATTGCCTTTTATAATAACAATTTTAATGACAATTAATCCTTGTGACTAGTCACTTATACAACATGACTTTATTACATTATTGAAGCCTTATGATGGTCCTCCATTTTGACACCCTTTTTGCCTCTTTTACGACCATGACATATATATCATTTTTCCCTTTTATGTGCTTAAGACTCATTTCTTACCTTATTGCCGCTCTCCTAAGGTATATCTATAATTGCCATTAAAATTCTTAATTTCCTTTTTATAGTTAAGTTAAAGTGTGTTTTAAAGTTTATTTTGAATTGTTGCGTATGTGTGTGTGTGTGTGTGTTTTCATAATAAATTGAGCTGACAAAGTTATAAAAGCATTTCCAGGACAAGAGTCATACTCCCGAGTCATCAAATGAAGATTGCAAAGTTATAAAAGCATTTCTAGGACATCAGTCATACTCCTGAGTCATAAAATAAAGATTGCAAAGTTATAAAAGGTATCTTGAGAGGATATAAAGTTTGATATAAAAGATAACCTCAGCATATAATAAGCCCAACATGCAAAATAACATATGGAATATTCCAGCATGTGAAATATTCCAGCATATGAGATGTTCACAGGATGATGAGAGCACACCTGCATGTGCTATCAACAGTATAACAGACTGCAGTTCCCACTAAATGATATAATCGAGAGATTCTGGAGGCATCCTGCAGGCTTAGGAGTGGATCAACGTTTCTATTGGCTGATTGTATGGATTGTATAGCTGAGCCAATCAATGGACAGAAAATGTGGATTTTGTTTTAAACTGTTTGGCAGAATATTAGGGGGCCTGCCGCTCCATTCTTGGAGCAGGCAGCTCCCCCTCTTTGTATATATACATGTAGACGCTCATGAGAGCGAAATGAGGATTAGTATGCGTGAACTGGAGATATCAGCTGTGTAATTTTCCTTATTTTTCAGACTTAATATATTGCTGGCTTATGTGTGGGACACTTCGATAACTGTGTTCTGGTGATTTAATAATTTCAAGCACAGGCCAAACCTTGAGCTGGGCCCACTTGAGGTAAGGCATTGTGCTGCTACTTTTGTTTTCTTTGCATATAGTTAGTTTGCTGTTTGCTAATTTTATTTCTGGTTATGTGTAGTTCAATATTGTAACTGCAAAGAGTATTCTATTTATAATTGAGTCATTATTCATTAGATCAATCCTGACCAAATCCCCTTTTGCAGATTTGTTAAACCCTAATTGTATTATGCAAATTAAGAAGTCGTCCCCCAGGCCTAATTAAAGTGGTTTTAACAACTAAGAAGACAAGTCGGCCCTGCCTAGTGAAGAGACCTTTCCAGCACCTGCCAGCCAGTATAAATAAAGGAAGTCAACACCTCATTATCACACTCACTCATTTGCTCATCTAGTGCGCAAGTTTGGTAGCTGCAGTTGGGAGAAGAAGGAAGAGAGAGACACATTGCTCAGTGTTGGATATTCTCTAGTGTCTTGGTTTATTGTCTTGGCATTGTATTGGCTATCTATATTAAGGAAGTTTTTGCTGGGTTTTCTTCCCCATGAGGGTTTCCCAGGATAAATGTTGTGTATCTTGTGATTGTGTTTCTCTCAGTGATCCTACCTATGCTATTGTTATCTAGTAAATTGAAAAGAAACCTAATAATAGCTCAAAACTTAACATGATATCAAAGCTAAGCTGAAGAGAGCACCTTTCACTAGATAAGAAAAAACGTCACTGTTGCCGTACAAGAAAATCAGAAAACTAGGAAACTAGAACTAGTACTAGAAGTACCAGTCCATAATTTCGCTGGTTCAATTTGAAGGGTCAAAATTTGGATTTTCTAAAATCTGATTGCACCAGGCGACTAGCCTCAGCCAAAGACACCTCCTAGTAAGTTCAAATTTAAATTCTGAGCATTTTCAATTTTTGGTTATTTTCCAGCTCCAGGTCAAGATGTTTGCAAGCACTAAAAGCTTGTTGACAAGTTGGAACATGTGGAAAACTTCCATGCCTGCAAGTATAGGATTGCACTCATTCTTGAAGAGAATGACCTAGCAAGATTCATTAAAGAAGATGTACCAGAACCTACCAATGCTGTAGCTAAAGCAAAACACCAAAAGGACACGGTTATGGCCAAAAGAATCATTGCAGAATCCATTAAAGATCACTTGATTCCTCAAGTGGCTTTAAAGAAAACTACAAAAGAAATGTTTGATGCCCTAACCAGAATGTATGAAGGAAAGAACATCAACCGGAAGATGAATCTAAGAACTCAACTCAAAAGTACAAGGATGTAGAAAGGATAAACAGTTCAGGAATATTTCTCTAGAATATCACAATTCATGGAACAACTAGAAGCAATTGGAGAAACCCTAGATGAGGATGAGTTCATAATGACAACTCTTAATGGTCTCACAAAACATTGGGATGCATTCATCCAAACTATTTGTGCCAGAAAGGAAAAACTACAATTTGACAGTCTTTGGGAAGAATGTGTTCAAGAAGAAGCAAGAGTAGGAGAATCAAATTACAAGCTTGATTTAGGGACCCTAATGAAGATGAAGGATGTAATATATGTACCAGGTTTGACAAAGAACTTACTTTATATCCCAGCTTTAGGTAAGAAAGGCTTCAGAGTTGCTTTCATAGATGGAAAAGTTCTTATGTGGCCCAAAGGAAAAACCATGGAAGAAACAATTTTTATTGGAAAAGAAGAAGGTGGCTTGTATAAGCTAGAAGGTCACTCAGAAGCAACCTTGACTGATTCCATTGAGAATCCATGTGAACTTTGGCATAGAAGACTAGCTCACATCGACTACAAGGCATTACAATATGTAAGCAAAGCAGTCATAGGTCTACTAGAATTTAAAGTTGATCATGAAGGTGTGTGCAACGGATGTGCGCAAGGAAAGAGCATCAAGAACCCTTTCCCCAAAAGAGACAGTAAAGCAGAATGAGTTCTAGATCTCATTCACTCAGATGTATGTGGCCCAATGCCATCAACCTCCATCAGTGGGTATGTATACTATGTGTCTTTTATTGATGACTATTCTCGCAAAACCTGGGTTTACTTTTTGAAATCAAAAGATGAAGTGTTCGGTAAATTCAAGGAATTCAAAGCCTTGATAGAGAATCTCTCTGAAAGAAAGATCAAGATATTTAGATCAGATAATGGAGGAGAATACACCTCAAAAGAGTTTGTAAACTTTTGTAAAGAAGCTGAGATCAAGAGGGAGCTCACCACTCCCTACAATCCTCAACAAAATGGTGTAGCAGAAAGAAAGAACATAACTATAATGGAAGCAGTGAAGACTATGATCTATGATCAAGATCTTCCAATGCACTTATGGGCAAAAGCGACAAGAACAACAATGTATGTACAAAATAGATTATCCCATAGTGCTCTTGGGTTCAAAACCCTCGAAGAAATGTTCTTCGGAAAGAAACTAGAAGTAAAGCCATCTCAAAATATTTGGCTACGCAATATTTGTACACATTCTGAAAGAGAAGAGAACCAAGCTGGACCCTTCAGGAAAGAAGGGAATATTTGTTGGATACTGTGAGGTCTCCAAGGCCTTCATAATTTATATACCAGGCTACCATCATATTGAGATCAACAGAGATGTAACCTTTGATGAAGATGCAACACTCAAGAATTCAAGAAGATGCCAGCTTGAAGAAGTATATGAAGAAGACCCTACAACTCCCAGAGTTGTAGAACAAATGAGGGAAGTCATAACTTCCCCTGATGAGAAGATTCCAGAAGACCATGGCATAATAGAATCTCAAGAACCTCCCCAGATGGCGATCTCCCACAAGAGAAAGCCAACCTGGGCAAGGGAATTTATTCAAGATGGAGAAATGTATGGTGCCCCCGAAGGAACCATGAGACAAGTCAAGAAACCAATCCATTCTCCATTTACATGGCATTGATGTGTGATCTCTCAGAAAAGGAACCCACTTGCTTTCAAGAATCCATTCAAAAGAAAGAATGGGGAGATGTAATGACAGAAGAATACCAATCCATTATAAAGAATGATGTATGGGAAATAGTTCCCAGACCGAAGAGCAAGTATGTGGTATCTTGCAAGATTTGTAGCTACTGATGGAAGCATTGAGAAATATAAAGCAAGATTTGTAGCTCGTAGCTTTTCTCAAAAGGAAGGCATTGATTATGAAGAGACGTTTGCTCCTGTAGTCAGATACACTTCAATCAGAACCATCATTGCCCTTGCAGCTAAGATGAAGTGGAAGTTACACCCGATGGATGTGAAAACAACTTTCTTAAATGGTGTCATAGAAGAGGAAGTGTATATAGAACAACCCTAGGTTTTGAAGTTGAAGATAGAAAGACTCATGCATGCAGATTGAATAAGGCTCTGCATGGATTGAAACAAGCTCCTAGAGCTTGGTATGGAAGAATTGACAGTTTCCCGATGAGCTTGGGCTTTACGAAGAGTAAAGCTAACTTTAACAGTTACTTCAAGGTTAAGAATGATGAGCCTATTATATTGCTATTATATGTAGATGAATTATTTCTAACTAGAGAAGAAAAGCTCATCACTGATTGTAGGAAGTGTATATAGAGCAACCTCAAGGGTTTGAAGTTGAAGATAGAAAGACTCATGTATGCAGATTGAAGAAGGCTCTGTACGGATTGAAACAAGCTCCTAGAGCTTGGTATGGAAGAATTGACAGTTTCCTGACAAGCTTGGGCTTTACCAAGAGTAAAGTTGACTCTAACCTTTACTTCAAGGTTATGAATGATTAGCCTATTATATTGCTGTTATATGTAGACGAATTATTTCTAACTAGAGAAGAAAAGCTCATCACTGATTGTAAGAAGAAGCTCGTTGTAGAATTTGAGATGAAAGACCTTGGCCTAATGCACTATTTCTTAGGTCTCGAGGTCTGGCAGAACCCAAAGAAGATCTTCCTCAACCAAGGGAAGTATGCAGTTGAAATACTGAAGAGGTTTGATATGTTGAAGTGCAAATCCATGAATACACCCATGGAAACTAATTAGAAGTTACACTGTACAGACAAATCATTGGATCGTTGATGTATCTAACAAACATCGTGCCAGATATTTGTTTTGCTGTGAACACCTACAGACAGATCATTGGATTGTTGATGTATCTAACGAACACCGTGCCAGATATTTGTTTTGTTGTGAACACCTTGAGTCAATTTTTGGTAGAACCCATACGTGCTGACCTGGTTGCTGCAAAACATGTGATGAGGTACCTTAAGGGTACATTAGATTTTGGTCTTAGTTATAATGGAAATCATGACTTCAGATTGAGTGGATATACCGACTCAGATTGGTTGGAAGTGTCTCTGACAGAAAGAACACCTCAGGATGCTGTTTCAGTTTGAGGTTAGCCATGATTTCATGGCAGAGTAGGAAGCGATCAAGTATTGTTTTGAGCACGACAGAAGCAGAATACATTGCTGCATGTTCCACCAGTTGTGAAGCCATATGGCTTCGAAAGTTGTTGACAAGTCTATTTGATCTGGAGATGGAAGCAACCTTGATTCTATGTGATAACCAGAGCTGCATAAAGATGACAGAGAACCCTGTGTTCCATGACAAGTCAAAACACATAGAAATTTCATATCATTACATTCGTGATATGGTGCAGAGAGGAGTCATAAAGCTCCATTATGTTAGCACGGATGAACAGGTTGCAGATGTGTTGACCAAGGCTCTGTCTTGTGTAAAGTTTGAGCACTTTCGAGACAAGCTTGGTATAGTCCAAAAAGACCTCCCTCGAAAGGGGGAGTAGTGTTAATGCCAGGCTTGTACTGAAGATTTACAGCTTCGTGGTGATGTTATTGTGATGCTAGCCTTGTGCTGAAGATTTCTAGCCTCGTGCTGAAGATTTCCAGCCTCGTGCCGATGTTGTTGTGATGCCAGCTTCGTGCTGATGTTGTTGAGATGCCAGCTGCGTGCTGAAGATTTCCAGCTTCGTGCTAATGTTGTTGAGATGCCAACTTCGTGCTGAAGATTTCCAGCTTCATGCTGATGTTGTTGAGATGCTAGCTTCGTGCTGAAGATTTACAGCCTAGTGCTGATGTTGATGATGCTCCAGCCTTCGTGCTATGATGATGTTGTTGTTGATGTTGTATCAACCTTGTGCTGTTATTGATGATGATGATGTATTAGTGTTATACTAATCCATGTTGATACAGATGATGATGATGCCATTCCAGCGCCTTGCTGTGGATGATGATATTGATGATGAGAAAAACTTTCGATGATTTATAGATATGCCAGTCAGTGTTCTAGATGCTGTTGATGTTGCTGCCCTCTCTCTCTCCTGATGATGTTGTAGAATACCCTCCTTGTTAAGGGGGAGTGTTGAAATATTGTAATTGCAAAGAGTATTCGATTTATTATTGAGTCATTATTCATTAGATCAATCACCTTTTGTGGATTGATCATGTCGGGCATTGTAATTGACCAAATCCCCTTTTGCATATTGGTGAAACCTTAATTGTATTATGCAAATTAAGAAGTCGGCCCCTAGGCCTAATTAAAGTGGTTTTAAAGAAGAGAAGTCGGTCCTGCCCAGTGAAGAGATACCTTTCCAGTACTTGCCGACTAGTATAAATAAAGGAAGCCAACCCTTGATTATCACACTCACTCATTCGCTCATCCAGTGTGCAAGTTTGGTAGCTACAGTTGGGAGAAGAAGGAAGAGAGAGGCACATTGCTCAGTGTTGGATATTCTCTAGTGTCTTGGTTTATTGTCTTGGCATTGTATTGGCTATCTATATTAAGGAAGTTTTTGCTGGGTTTTCTTCCCCATGAGGGTTTCCCAGGATAAATGTTGTGTATCTTGTGATTGGGTTTCTCTCAGTGATCCTACCTATGCTATTGTTATCTAGTAAATTGAAAAGAAACCTAATAATAGCTCAAAACTTAACAACTTGTAGAATGTGCTACTGAATGGCCACATGTAGGTGTGCTGCCAAATGATGAACGATGTATGGCAGACTCAGGATTTTATTGGACCTCCATGTTTCACATTACTACTTACGTATGCTGAGTTGAAAGTCATGTTTGGATATGTTTTCCAATAACTGAAGCATTCTTTGTGCCACTAACAAAGTAGGAATTGGGAAGATTTTTGGTCTTTTCCTATACATATTTCTGTTTTAGCATTTGAATAGAATGTAGACTTATCTTTTGGTTGTTTGTGAAGAATAGACTAGGTAGCATTGTTTTCAAATGTTATTTCAGCCATGTATGCTACAAAATCACCCTACTTATGACCCCACTTGGTGAACAGAGCTAGGTAGTAATATTATGAGTTTAAATCTCATAGGTCTTACTCCATGAGGTGCCACCAGCTGGGTTGAGTGTCAAGAACATCGTGTCTCTATCTTTATATGCTCTCTTTTGGTTTATACATGATTTAACTCTTAGTTGATTCCTTTTGAGTAAATTGGATAATAGTGGTAAAATTCCTCATTCTGTGTATACTGCATCGAGAGCCTCACAAGAACAAATTGAATCCTAGGTTGACAATCTAAATGATAAGTGTAAAGTGACACCAACAATCGGAAAACATCTTTACATGGTACACCTCGTCATTTTGGCGTCGTTGCTAGGGAGGCACTGATAGAATTAGGATTTTTTCCATAGGATCATTATAGGAACAATACCAAGCTTAAGAAAACTCTAGGGAATCGTTGACTACCCCTCCGACATCCCTTGCTCAGGATATTGTGCATTAGAAACCATCATAGGATGCATGACTCGGTAACATACAAAATATGTATAATAATAATAATTATAATAATAATGAATAGTTATTAGTTGTCTAAGGGACGCATCCTTTCATGGATGGTCACCATATGTGCCTTTAGGTTCTCTATATATTTGGTATTTTCATCATTGTACATCATCTATTCATCATCAATCTATCAATCCATCTTTATACATTCTTTTATAATATATTTTATAGTCCTACATGGATTATTGTGTTATATATTTTCTATTTTGGATATTTTCTGTATGAATATGATCTGTTCATCACAAAAAACCTCAAGGTCTTGGTGTAGTGACCACCTGTGACACTAATAATCAGGCAGGTAAAAGCAGAGAAAAAGGATACCCTCCAAAAATCCCTAGCACTCACCCCTTTTCACAAGTAGCATCCAACAATCCAAATAAACCACCCAAGGTTGATTCTACCATTGGTTTGGCTGTAGAAGTCCCTACTTCTGAACCTCCATAGGACAAAGGCCATTCCATTGAAGAATTTGAGCAAGGGGATAACGATAATCCTATTGAAGAACCTGAAAACTCCATTTCCTCAGAAGTATCTTTGTGGGGAGAAAAGTTTTTAGGGATGCGGGATGAAGCAGAGATACCAAAGCAAAAAGAACCAATCACGTTCAAATTTCCCATTGAGGAATACGATGGAACGATTCAGATGAAAAACATTCCGCCATCTGCTTTGCCAAACTTTCGTAGTTTGCCTAGCGAGGACCCTGATACCTTCCTCTTTGAATTTGATGACCTTTGCTGAAACTATGACTATTATTCCAACTCCCATACGCTGAAATTATTTTCAACCACCTTAAAAGAAGCAACCCTTCGCTGGTTAATGGGGCTTGCAGGTAATTCCATCAAGACTTGGGACGAAATGACGCATAAATTCCTCAAGAAGTACCAAGATTATTGCAAAGTAAGGGACATCCAAGAAGAGATATTTAAAATGACACAGAGGGTGGAAGAAAGCCTTGAAGACTACGTTGAAAGGTTCCAATACAATCTGCAGAGGAATAAACGAAACGCACTAGATCCAAAAACTTTACGTATTATCCTTCCTAGGGGAATCAAGCATCATTGCATGGATGCACTAAATCTCATGGGAGATGGAGACGTCTCCTAGATGACTTATGACGATATCTGTGAACTGTGAAAACGCTATTCACGGGGTACTACTAAGTCTCAGAGAAGTCCTAGGGATCTAGCCTCTAGGGTTACAAAATCACTAGGCAGAGGAGTTACTAGGGGCTGAAATAGGGAACATGTTTGACAATTTTAAGACAAACATCCTCAACTCGCTTAGCTCCCAATTGGATACTTTTCAAGCGAAGAAGAAAGAAGAAGCTGACCTAGTGTTAGCCATCTTCTGCTCTAGGTGTCGAAAAAAACAACCGTTAAGTGTCAATTTTTAAGCATTCAATTTCAGATTCGACGATTACTTCCAAGTGACCTTGTTATCCCCGATTTCTAGGGATAACTGGGAGATCATGTCTCGAGGCCCACCGGTACCAGACATGGAGTACCGAGAGTAGGATTGACCCGAGCATAGCCCTGGAGGGCCCATCCTTTTCTTCTCTCATCAGATTTGTCTTGTCAGCAGCAGCAACATCCATCATCTTCGGCTTGGTCTTGTATCGGAGGAGGTTCTTGCTCCATGAGGTAATTGGTCCAGGTATCATGGTATGTGTCACTTTTGATCATTAAAACCTTTAAATATATGCATCTGATTCCTTTTATCTATGACAACTGCTTGGATCTTACATTAGCCCACTTGACCATGCTTGGGGAGATTGACAGGGTGCCCTAGCAAGTCCGTGCCCATAGGTCTTGGTTTGCCACTGGGGGGATTTCTGAGAAGCCATCGTCCGCTCCCATCATAACACCACTATTTCATCTTATCTCTCGCTCATTTATCCCATTCCCATTGTCCGGGCATTGGATTGACCTGTTTGTAGGGTTGCACCTTATCTCGTGGGAAGAAGGGACTAAAGGCCTAGAAGGTAAAAGCAACTGGTAAAAGATAAAAGCCTAAAAATGAAACCTCGAGATGCTTCGCCCAGGGATCCCCGAGAAGGCAATAAAAGGCCTTTCGGCAAGAAACAAGAGGGACCAGAAAATAAGAAACAAGATCTAATCAGAGGATAGGGGGTCTCATCACGAGCCAACCTATTAGGTTCATGGATACATAGCAGTATGACATTGCCATTATCTGGTTACCACGCCAGGGCAGTGACCTTTGGTTGCATGGCCAAGGGAAAAGGGGTCTCATCACGAGCCAACCTTCTCATCTCTGTGAAAGTACTTGTGGGTACCACTGTCAGCTATGGTCACCATGCCAAGGCAGTGTCCTCTGGTTAGCCCTTGAATAAAAAGAAAAAGAAGAAGAAAAAGCAAACAAAAAAATAAAGCAAGAAAAGAATAAACGCAAGAACGGGCTTGGAAAACTGCATCCATGACATGTACAACTCGCCTTCTACAAAGGCACCCACAGATAACATTATGCATCCTTGGCTCTCACTTCACCCACATGTCTGGACATCCCCTAGCCACATCACCTCACTGACATGGCTTGGATAAAGTCCTCCTAGAAACTTTCCTTTTCCTGTGGATACTAGCCCAATTGGACATCTTGTCTTTTTTCTCCAGTTATGTATTGTGGGTTTTTGTAATGTCTTTGAGCTATTGACTGATGTCTTAGGGTCTTATGCATATGTTTGATAATATTGATGATGAAACGTGATTAACATTGCTATGATCCTGGTGACTGATGAGCCCATGGAGGGTGTAACTTTTGATGTGCAGGATCATGCCCGACGGATAGGTACCATTTGGACTAGTACACATGGGGAGATGATCAGTTTGGACCTCCATGGGGCTGAAGAGCCCACCAAATGGATGCTGAGATCCCATTAGGGGGCAGAGATAGGACGGTGGTTGATTAGGGTTTTGCACCGGAGAAGAAGAGGACGTTCCATCAGAGGCACTTTGGCAAAGCCCGACCTAGGGGGTATGACCCCTTTTCAGTGGAACACTGGCCTTGGAAGGCTCAGGACGTCCCCATCTTCACCATGACATCACCCAGCTTCATGGACATTTTTGGAGGCAGACTGGGCAACAGTGGCATGTGTGGCATGTTGGAGAGGCCCCTCGGGGCTAATGTTTTTCTCCTGGATGTCTCGTTTGCCCTAGAAGGGGCTAACGCCTCCCTTGAAGGGGCTTTTACCTTCTTTGCAACTCAATTAGGGTTTTAATTCAACAATTTAATGTAAAAATAGTATTATTTTGGTATTATGGCCTTGTCGGCCTTTTTATGACCTAAAAGTTAATTTAGGTCATTGATACAGTATATATTGAGGAGTTTTAGCCTCATTTTATCATAACACATCACTCACTCATTAGTGAGGTCTGATTTTAGCGCCCTACTTGGGTATTTTGCTAGTTTAGTGAGGCACACTTGTTGAAGGAAGGCATTTCTTGGCATTTTATGATGTTTCTCTTGAAGGAAGGTGTTACAACTAGGGTTTGCATGGTTATTTCTTGATGAATTGTAAGTATTTTTCTACAAAACTTCTTGATTGAATGGTTGTAGTCTTATTTCTTACATGTATTTATAATTTGTTGAATCAAAACCCTAGGTGACAAGCACATAAGCAGGTCCTTGTCTCAAGTCCCCTAAAAGAGAAACTTTTCAGCCATTGAAGAAGGGAAAGAGCCTAGCCTTTGCTACACTCTTCTCCTTTTCTTCCCCTATTACTAGTCGTACTTTCCAGAGGTCAAGAAGGAGCTTAGTCACCTGGTTCGTGTTCGTGTTTGAATTCAGCGATCTTCAAGTTCGACAAAAGTTTGACCATGAAAATTTTGGGAATAAAATTCGGCATTAAGTTCGACATACTACAAATTTGAAAATTTAAAAATATATATAATAAAAGTATAAAATTTGAAAATTGAAAAATTAATATATAATAAAAGTTAGAATTTTAATATTCAAAAATTAATATATAATGAAAATACAAAATTAAAAAATTAAAAATATTAATATTTTCATAAAAATATATATAATATATAAGTACTCCGTCGAGGGTATGAGTACTCCGGAATCACTCCACTCAGTTGTATACTGTCGAGGGTACGAGTACTCCAAATCGAGCATGGGCCACGGGAGTGTGGGCACGGGATGCACGCGACAAAGCTACAAAATCTTGGTGGCACGAATTAGAACCCTGCGGGTTTTACTCGCGCTTTGTATTTCTTTTTTAAAATTTAAACCCTACGTCGGCCCAACCTAATCAAACATGGTCAAATTCAAGCGATTTGTAAAGAATTTTTTAATGTTCGGATTCAAGTTAGCATTCGGCTTGGAGTTCGGCGAACATAATCGAATATGTTCGAAATCAGATGAAATTCGGCGAATTTCGAACTTAATGCTTGAAATTCACCGAACCCGATGACTAAGAGAAGGAGGAGACATCCCAGGCCTAGGTTATCTACACCTAGGGCCGATTTTCTTCTAGGCTTTGGTGATAGATCCTTGCTATAGCAACACTCTCCCTAATTACTCTCTCTTGTCTTGATTTATCCTTATGCTAGGCGCTTTTGCCAAGTCAACCTAAGGAAGGAGGAGAGAGTGTGAGGCCTTGCTTTAGTAACACCGGAGTGAGCCTCTCTCCCCTAGGGATTTGATTCTGAGGCCCTGCCATAGCAGGACTTCAGAACTCTTCCCTCTAGTCCTTAGCCGTCCTCTTTCAACCCTTGTGTCCTTTACTAAATTGACTCCATTAACCCTAAGGCATTGATCTAAGACCTCCAACGTTGAAGTGGAATTGGATCTAAACCACTCTCAAACCTTTTTTGAATTGAAACCCTAACTACACTAACCCTAAAGTTGTTGACATCACACTTGAATATTTCGTCTTTACTGCAGCAACGTCTTGTTTTAAGAGCAATTGAATGGTGGTTTAGGCATTAATTGAATGCATATATTAGTCTGCTGTGGCTTTGTTCCCGGCAGGTGTTCTTCATTGGGAATTCACTTTATTATTGGCTGTTTAGCCGGGATTATCTGCTTCGATGTTGTTCTGCGAAGGGGGAACTTTACCTCTGTCCTTTTAAACCTTTGCCTCTTCAAAACCGAAGGTCACCGGGGATGTCTCCCTTGGGCCTCGCCTCCCTAAAGAGAGAGAACCTTCCCATTAAGGTGACATTGGGTGGGATAAGTTCCTGTTACGCCAGTTTGGACCTCCATCTTATAGCCATTTGACCTAGCTACAAACTGTGTGATAACATTTTGGCACCGTTGCCGGGGAGCACTCAATCATTTCTCCTCAAACGAAAAAGCTTTTTGGCAAGCCTTGCCTCAAGAGCCTTATCTTACAAGCTTACCTGGCAACTCCACTAGGGTGTTTTCCCTTTTCTTTGACAGTTTCAAGTAAATTATCTGGTGACTCCACCAATGACGACCCGTAGCAGGCGACAGTACTCAAACCCCTCTACAGTGCCAACTGTCACTTTGACGAACCCTACACCCCTACTTAATGCACACAAGTGGTCTCACCTAGAGACTTTCAGCTGTTTTGACCTAAGTAACATCCAAGGTGTGTTACATGACTTGCCCAAGGATGCAAATTCTTGGCTATCACTTTTTTCAGGAAAAGCAGTTCCTGGTAACTCACATTGGGCCCTGTTCTGTGATAGCTTTGATTTTCATTTGGCTGGTCAGGAACACCCTGATGTCTTTATGAGACTTTTTGCAAGCTCTCTTGTAGAGGATGCTAAGATTTGGATTGATGCCTGCTCAAAAGGAAGCATAAAAAACCCTGAAGAACTGCAAAAGGCCTTTAGAATAAGATGGTGCGACAGTGAGCATTGACAAGATTCTTATTCTCAATACCTTAGCATTTGTAAAGGGTCCTGTGAAAGTGTTAGGGATTTCAGTGATAGGTTCAACCTTCTCCTAAAAAAGGTTCGATCAAAAGTAAGCTCAGAACAAGCTATCCTCGATCATTACTTATACTCCTTAGAAGGAATCTTACAACTCACCCTCAAAAACCGGTCACCTACAACTTTAGAAGAAGCACAAGACTTAGCCTTTCAAATTGAGAGAAATCTTGAATTCGAAGACTACACTTGTTAGGTGGACCTTTCATTGGGTAATGACCCATGGGACCTTAGTGATGAGCTTGCCTTGGAACCTGAGCCCCAAGAAATCCTTCAAGTCAAACTTGCTCCCACCAAAAGAAAGTGGAGCCTTTCCCTTGAGGGAAATACCCCCTTTCAAGAACTGCCTTTGGAAAAGGGGCCCCCTTAGGTAGAGAGGGAGGAATTTGAGACCTTCCTGCCTGAAACTGTTAAGCGTAATCCTTCGAAAGATTCTCCTCTTTTCATCCACCAAGTGGGACACCCTTTCTCCAAGAATGATGAATTCACACCTTTCTATGTCACTCTCCAAGTCAAAGACTTCCTCCTCCGCATCTGTCTTCTGCACCCGAATGCTACATCCAACATGATGACAGAGGAGGTTATGTATCAATTGGTGCTAAGCCTTTCACAGCCAAATACGGGAGGTGACTTTGCAAAAGGAATCATTAAAAACCTAGAAATTGCCTTTGATTCCTGCCCTAGCGCTCCCTTCTTTATAGATGTGGTCATTATAGATGTCGTGAACAACTTGGGTATTATCCTTCACAAAGACCTTATAGAGCACTTGGATGGAAGCTTTCATAGACAACAATCCAAGGCAACTATACCTCATCCTGAAGGAGGATTCTTCACCCTCTATAATGAACCTCTCGTATGCCCCCCAGTTGAAACCTCTGATGAGTTGAGTGACCAACTATTGTGTATCGACAGTGACCTCAATAATTGGTTTGTCCAGGAAGGGAAGTTAGATGTCGACACGATTGAAGAAACTGAAGGAATCTGGACCTTGGAGTTTGATGGATCCCACTCAAATTCTGGATCAGGCGCTGGAATGGTTTTGACAGCTCCGTCCGGTGAAGTTTTTTACCATTGATATAGGCTTGAGTTCCATTGCACCAACAACATTGCAGAATATGAGGCCTTGATCCTGGGTCTCAACTTAGCAATTGGCAAAGGCGTTACACACCTAAGGGTAAAGGGAGACTTAGACCTCATTGTATCGTAAGTTATGATGAGGTTTGCCACTAAAAATGAGAAGTTGAAGAGGTATCGAGACATGGCTCAATCCCTCTCAAAATCCTTTAGAATAGTGTCACTTGAAGCCGTTCCTCGAGAAGAAAACCACGTGGCGGATGCTTTGGCTGTCTCTGCTTCTACCTTACAACCGTGCGAGGGACCTCTTCATGACTTATGCAAGATGGAGGTTCTTTTTAGGCCTTCTGTCCCTGATAACTTGGAGTATTGGCAAGTTTTTGAGGATGACGATCAAATTATCAGGTTCATGGAGAACAACAAGGAGTTCACTGATTCACAAATTACTTTCCTAGCTGATTCTATGAACATGGAAGTCATTAACCTTCAAAGCAATACTTTGCCAAAAGGCTGTGTTCCCCTAGAAAACCTTTTCGATAGGCATGATGTTTTCAAAGGAAAAAAATCTGACAAACAAGCTGATGAAGCCCTGGAGTTCAATATCGACACAGAAATGGATCCAAGAAGGATCAAAATAGGTAAAGGCACCATCGAAAAGGAGAGGGTAAAAATCTTGGCACTAGTTAGGGAATTCAAGGACACCTTTGCTTGGAACTACGATGATTTGAAAGCTTATAGAGGGGACGTTATCCAACATGCTATACCTTTGGTAGAAGGAGCGGAACCCTTTCGACAAAAACTAAGACATATCGATCCAAAATTGAAAGCCAAATACAAAAGGAGCTCCAGAAGATGGTTGACGTTGGCATCATAACCCTAATCAAGTACTCTTCTTGCATGTCAAACTTGGTAGTTGTTCGAAAGAAGAATGGTGACATACGTTTGTGTGTTGATTTCCGTAACCTCAAGCAATTGTCTTTAAAAGACAATTACCCGCTACCAAACATGGAACATTTGCTTCAAAGAGTCACAAGGGCTGTGATGATGTCTATGCTGAATGGGTTTTCAGGGTACAACCAAGTCTTACTTAAAAGAGAAGACCAGCTCAAAACCGCATTTACCACACTGTGGAGAACCTTTATGTACTTACGGATGCCGTTTGGTCTTATGAATGCCGATGCCACTTTTCAAAGAGCAATGGATTTTGCCTTCAGGGACCTTATACAAACAATCATAGAAATCTACCAGGATGATCTTACCGTTGTATCCATAGATAGGAAAGACCATCTCTCCCACCTCAGGATTGTTTTCGAGCGATGCAGAAAGTATGGTATCTCGCTGAATCCCAAGAAATCCGTTTTCGACATTGATGAGGGAAAGTTATTAGGTCATGTGGCTTCGCAAGGAGGAGTTTCCATTGACCTTGAAAGAGTCCAATCAATAAAGGATGTCCGCCCCCCAACCAACAGAAAATCTTTACAATCCTTTCTTGGAAATCAACTTTATTCAAAGATTTGTGCCAAACTTTGCGGAGAGGATAAAACCTCTGAGCACCTTGCTAGAGAAGGATGTTGCCTTCAGGTGGGATAATAAAACCGGCAAGTCCTTTGAAGATATTAAAGATGCTATCTCCCAAGCTCCTGTCTTGATCAACGCCGATTTCTCACGAGATTTCATAATATTCTCGTTTGCATCCTATGATACTATTGCTGGTGTCTTAATGCAAAAAGAGGCTAATGACTATGAACATCTTGTGGCTTTTATGAGCAAGGTCCTTAGAGATTCCGAGTTGAATTATTCTATCACTGAGAAACAAGCTTATGCCTTGGTCAAGTCCCTCAAACATTTTAGAAACTACGTCGGCTACAATAAAATTAAGGCTTACGTCCCATACCCAGCCGTAAAGGATGTCTTATCACAACAAGATTGCATGGGTATTAGAGGAAAATGGGTTTCCAAAATCCAGGAGTATGACTTGGAAATAAAACCCACCAAAATAATAAAGGGACAAAGTTTAGCCCAAATGTTGATCGAGGGCAACCAAGAGGCCATACAGATGGGTGAGAGTGAGCAAATAAACGTAATGATCAGCGAATTAGAACACGATGAGTGGTATTCTAATCTCATCTACTACCTAAAGAACTTGTCTTGCCCCGATCACCTGGTAGACTACAAAAGAAGGGCTTTGAGATTGAAAGCTATGAAATATTGCTTGACTGAGGATGGACTTGGATGGACGAATCCTGACGGGGTTATACTTAGATGTGTGAACAAAGAAGAGGCAAAGAAGCTGCTGGAAGAATTACACTCTGGACATTGTGGTTGACACTTTCCAGCTCGTACTACTGCCTACAAGATCCTAAGGGCCGACTATTATTGGCCAACGCTTTTTTCCGATACCCACCGACACGTTATATCTTGCCAACCCTGCCAACACTTCTCCGGCAAACCAAAGCTCCCAACACAACCCTTGAAGCCCCTAGTAATAGAAGCACCTTTTCAACAGTGGGGTTTGGATTTTGTTGGTGAGTTTAAGGACAATTCAAGTAATGGCTACCAGTGGATCCTAACAACCACAGACTATTTCACTAGATGGGTCGAATCTATTCCTACAAAGAAAGCCACCGAGGAAGTAGTCATGAGTTTTTTGGAAGACCGAATCATAACTAGGTTCGGTGTCCCTTCCAAGATCACTACAGACAATGCCAAAGCTTTCAGCTCATATGCTCTGGTAAAATTTTGTTTCAAATATGGCATTGTCCTGTCCCATTCCTCCAACTATTACCCACAAGGAAACGGATTAGCAGAATCAACCAATAAGAACCTCATGAATGTTTTAAAGAAGGTTTTGGGAGAGAATAACAAATCCTGGGATAGCAAAATAAGTATGCAGTGTGGGCAGACCGAATAACAACAAAAACCTCTACAGGAAAAACTCCTTTTGAGCTGGTATATGGACTAGAAGCAAAACTACCTGTGAACCTCCAGATTCCTATACTTTGTTTCGCTCAACAATACACCACAGATGCAGAGGCGATCCAAGGAAGGATCAATCAACTAATAGAGCTAGATGAGACGAGGAGGAGTGCCTTTGGTCAAATGGAAAGGAATCAAGAAAAGATAAAGAACACCTTTGACCATAAAGCTAAGGAAAGAAACTTCACCAAAGGAGATCTCGTGCTGCTCTGGGATAAGAGAAGGGAAAAACCTGGTATGCATAAGAAGTTCGACAGTTTGTGGGGAGGTCCTTACAAAATCTTGAGTTGTGTAGGTACAAACTCTTTTAACTTAGAGACCATTGAGGGAGAAGTCCTAAAGTTGCCAGTAAACGCTTTACATATGAAGCGTTACTACCCACCAGAGACCCGACTTCACAGGTAAGTGAAGGTAAGTAGGCATTTTTCGTGTATTATATAATTTTGCATTTCATGTTAGTTTGCTTTTACATTTGCATATTGATTGTTTTACTTCAGTCTATATATATATATATATATGCTGGGGTGGCATTACTGCCCCATCTTTGTTACTAATGCCCCTATCGAGATTGAGCAGGTCTGCAGGTTATGCCAGAGATGCTGAGGTTCTCATGCGCTCTACAGTGAGCACATGTCCTCAAGTTGGAGCCAGATGTTATCCTCGATTTCTAGGGATAACTAGGAGATCATGTCTCGAGGCCCACAGGTCTTAGACATGAAGTACCGAGAGCAGAATTGACCCGAGCATAGCCCTGGAGGGCCCATCCTTTTCTTCTCTCATCAGATTTGTCTTGTCAGCAGCAGCAACATCCATCATCTTTGGCTTGGTCTTGTATCGGAGGAGGCTCTTGCTCCATGAGGTAATTGGTCCAGGTATCATGGTATGTGTCACTTTTGATTATTAAAACCTTTAAATATATTCATCTAATTCCTTTTATCTCTGACAACTGCTTGGATCTTACATTAGCCCACTTGACCATGCTTGGGGAGATTGACAAGGTGCCCTAGCAAGCCTGTGCCCGTAGGTCTTGGTTTTCCACTGGGGGGATTTCTGAGAAGCCATCGTCCGCTCCCATCATAGCACCACTATTTCATCTTATCTCCCGCTCATTTATCCCATTCCCATTGTCCGGGCATTGGATTGACTTGTTTGTAGGGTTGCACCTTATCTTGTGGGAAGAAGGGGCTAAAGGCCCAAAAGGTAAAAGCAACTAGTAAAAGGTAAAAGCCTAAAAATGAAACCTCGAGATGCTTCGCCCAGGGATCCCCGAGAAGGCAATAAAAGGCCTCTCAGTAAGAAACAAGAGGGACCCAGAAAATAAGAAACAAGATCTAATCAGAGGATAGGGGGTCTCATCACGAGCTAGTGTATTAGGTTCATGGGTACCTAGCAGTATGACATTGCCACTATCTGGTTACAATGCCAGGGCAGTGACCTTTGGTTGCATGGCCAAGGGAAAGGGGGTCTCA
>CBVK0101268907.1:0-17664 GCA_900067695.1 Picea abies | reverse complement strand
ACAAAATCCTATTCCAAGGCACTAAATCCTAGGCTAGTTTGTGCACCCTAGAAAATAAAATCGTTACCAATAAATTTTAAATTATTGCATTGATTTTATGGGTGTGATTACTCAAAAAGGTATATGGTGATGAAACCAATGATTTTATGACTCTGCAAGAAAAGTAAATATGAAAGTAATGTAAGGTATAACTTTAACTTTTGATGAATGATATGCTTCTAAAAACGATGCAATTTTCAAATTCAACTCTACGATTCAGAAGTAAAGATGCAATTTTTCGCTATATGTACTAAGCTAATGATAAAAACTCAAAAGACAAAAAATGCCAAGCAATGAAAAATGCCTATTGTTTTTTGTATTTTCAATATATAAAAACTAGAAATGCATGGACTGAAAAGTAACTTGATACATAGACGTACTGTGTATAAAAAAGAGATAACTCAAGTAGGATATCAAGCAAAAAAGTACCCAACCCAATGTACAAGGACAATAAAAATGAAAATATGAAGAGAAAAACTTCACCCAAAAATTCAACCAAAAGAGGGTTTCCTGTCATCCCATAGGCACTCAACAGGCACGAAAGAGACCTAAGAAGGCTCACTAAGCATCAAATCCCACCCAACAAACACCAGACCAAGCAAACAGGCAAGTAGAAAAGGTGTACGCAACTGTTTGGGAAAACAGAGAGTATATACGCAGCTTGCAGTGAGACAACCGCGTGTGTACGCGACTGTCAAGCAAAAAGGCACTTATATGCTTCAAAACAAGGCTAGGCAAGGGAGAAAGGCTAAAAACTAAGACCCAGAGTGAACAGGAGTTGTCAAGCAATGACACAACAAGAACCACAATAGAAACGAGAGCAATTTAAGGAGAAAAGTACTTCAAACCCTAAGAAATAAGATTCATCCCCAGTGGAGTCGCCAATTCTGTTACGAGGAAAATCTCTTTATGGCTAGGGTGACCCACAACAGACAAGTGTGACTATAGAAATTGACTCAATTCCAACATATGCTATATAAACTAATGTGCAAGAGAGGTAACAAAGAGGCTTACCTCATCCAAACGTTTGATGATGTCCATCGTTGAGCACTTCGACCCAAAGCTTTATACCTGCAACAAGTTCTCAACAAACAAGAAGAATATAGTGATAATATAAAAGGTTAGCACATTAGATAGCATAATCCATTAATATACAAAACAAACATGCCCACGAATCATACTACATATATTTTCAAGATATCAATTGGACGGGAAAGGAGTATTTCTATTAATAAATGATCAGCAAAAGTGAAAACATTACAAACTTCCGTGTTAGCATGGTTCGGAACCAAGAAACGGAGTTCCTTCCAACTGGGCCTCCACCACTTCAATCCTCCACCAAAGGAAAGCTCATATAAGGGAGAAAAAGAAGTTCTCCATCAATAAGGGAAGAGCTTGGGGGCTGAACACTATGTTCAGACTTAAAGGAAAAAGGGATGCAGACTCAATAATGAAGTAATAATTCCTCCAGAGTAACTTTGCTATCAAAGTTGAATTCTCTCTCCTTTTTCCATAGCTCGGAATTGGCTTCTTTATAGACTTCAAAATGAAACTGAAGGGCCGAGTCAGAATTTTTCCAGTATATGGAAGTCCAAGGATCAGAGATCTCTTGTCATGACATGGAAACCCGACATTTAATTTTGATTTTCTGGCACAAATCCCGATGTATGCAGACTTTAGTGGAGAAGCCAACGTATACGCTTATTGTATAGATTGAAAGGTGCGTACAAGTGGAAAAATATTTTTTTTTTCTCTGGATTTATCAATCGGGGAAAATAAGTCTGCATGGGGGAATGGGATAAGGCCCTCTCTACAAGATTTCATAGGGTGAGGCAAATCTTGCTCTAACATGTCTGTGGATTCATCTTGCACTACAATTTCTGAAAGTACAATCTCTTGAACGTGTTCCTTATTTACCTGCTATTATTTTCTTTCATTTCTTCTCCAAACCTTTTTGTATCTGAAATCTTCCTTTTTATTTGAATATTTGTCTTCATCTCGTATTATTTCCAATCTTGCGATCTCTGGGACATGGTATTTGTTCACCTGTTCTTCCTGTTTTCTTTTCCATACTTTCTTATATCTGATATCAATGTTTTCTTTCATGGAAGTATCGATCATGCTTCTACAATCATGAGCTATGTATCCATAGTTATGACATTTGTAACATTCAATGTTATGTGGAGACACATAAGAATTTCTTTCTTTAACATTTCTTCAATAAGCCCTGTAATATGCAACCTTATGTCCAAAGTTAGTACAATAAAAACAATGACCATAAAATATTTTTACATACCTGGGGGTGAATGGTGTAGTCCTCTTGAATTCTTGTTTTGGTTGATCATGATTGAATATTCTTTGTGGCTTGAATGTGGAGGGTCTTCTTGAAGATGTATATTCGTCAAATTTCTTAGATTCTGGTTGACCATGATTCCTTCCTTTGAGTACTTCTGCATAACTCTTTCTTTTTTCATCATTCTTCTTTTCTAGCAACCTAGAATGATTCTCTCCATTCTCTACTTCTGATGTGGATGTTTTTGTCTCTTCAACATTCTTGTTAAGCTTGACGACTTTGACTCTTAGTGTGACAAATTATTCTTCGATCTTCACAACCTATTCTTCTTTCTTCATTATCTAAGACTTCATGATTTCTTCTGTTATGTTTGCTTCTTCGAGTTGGATTTTCAATGTAATCATTTATTTTTCGAGTCTTCTCTCTTCTTGACCAAACTGGTTTAAGTCATTAGTTATTTCTTTGAGATGATCTATTAGTATCATTT
This sequence comes from Picea abies, assembly GCA_900067695.1. Taxonomy (NCBI): domain Eukaryota; kingdom Viridiplantae; phylum Streptophyta; class Pinopsida; order Pinales; family Pinaceae; genus Picea; species Picea abies. The sequence continues at coordinate 14,845 of CBVK0101268907.1, read as the reverse complement.
ATCTCGTTTCTTCTTCTTCCTTGTTTGTTTTTATGTTGGCTTCTAAAAATGGCTTTTGATATTCAAGAGTCTATTCAATTCTTCTAGCCTCTTCTAGCTGAGCTCTTAAATTCTTGATGACCTATTGATCTTGTTCGAAACCTTGAACACTTTCCTTTTGCTTCATCAATTCTTTCTTGAGTGACTTGTTTTCTTCTCTTTCTTTCTTTAGTTCATGTAAAGAACTGATCAATTCTTCTTCATAATTGTCTTCTATTTCAATTGGATTTTATGTCTCATTACCTTCAGGGAATTCAATTTCAACATGTCAATGTTTTTCATAATTAAAGCAAAAAAGCATACTTTTGTTAATTACATACTCTTCTTCTTCTTAATCTTTCTGAAATGATGAACATCTTTCTTCATGTTTTTTACTTGCATATTCTTTGGCATTCTTTGATTCTGTGATGAGTGAAGAATAGACATCATGTAACTTATCCCAAAGTTCTTTAGCTGATGAACATTTACCCACCTTGTCCTTAATTGAATCATATAGTCCTTCCAAAATGAAGTCCATTGCAATTTTGTTATTCTTCTTCAATTCCTTCTTGGTTGTAGTCTTTGATTTCTTTGTAGCATTATATCCTGTCACAACTGAATACCAAATATCATATCCCTGTGCCTCTAAAACGTTTCTTGTTCTTATGCTCCACATCTCATACATTATACCACTTTGACCATTAAACATTGGTACTCCATTCTCAGTAAATTCCATGATCTCCTTCCAGTGGTTAAATTGTCTCTTGAAGGAACCTACTCCGATACCAATTGTTGGATTATTGAGAGGGGGGGTGAATCAGTAATGAGCAATTTATACCACTTATTAATCCTTTTAACCACAATGTGTATTAATTTAACTTATTCAACAATGTTCATCAGTTCATCATTAATATATTATTCATCATAAAACATTAACATCCATTTGTGCATAATAAACAATAATAGACACATCCACACAATGCACAATACACTATAATTTTACGTGGAAAACCAATGCGGGAGAAAACCATGGAATGCTTTTCTTATATGTCTTTAAGAATTACATTCAAAGAAGCACCAACTTCCAATTCTCCAGCTCCAACTGGATGGAGGCTCCAACCCCCTAGTTTCTCAGACTACAACCCGAGGGAAGCTCCAACTTCCTAATTCTATGGATACAACCAGAAGGAGGCTACAATCCTCTATGTTATCTGGATACAACCACCTAGTTTTCAAGGTCCAACTTGAAGGAAGCTCCAAATCCATAATTCTTCGACACCAACCAGAAGGAGGGTACAAACCCCTTTCCTTTCCCCATATTTCCGCCTTGAAATATAAGTGTCAAATAAATAATGAAACCATTGCCAGACTATCACTGTGATATATACCACTATAAACTTGTACCAATCTGTGCCAACAACCTGTAACCAACCTGTACCAATAACCTGTAATCAACCTATACCATTAATTATCTTGTAACAAAAAATACCAATAGGTACGTGAACTGTATATGTTGCAGCTCACGTATGTACATGACCTTTCTATACTGCATCCTATGTATGTACGCAGCCTATGTATGCCTTTGTAAAGCTAGGGTTTTCACCTTTCTGAAACACATACCCTTTTTTGTCTTTGTCACATCAATGTGCAACATATCCCAACCTATACCAATCAACCTGTACTATCAACCATGTACATCAATCACTCACATAACCTGTACCATCACACGTGCATCAACTTTGCACATCACAATACCTCATAACATCACCAAGAACAAGCTGTGATTTTAATAATATATCAAGATATCTATGCCACATCATCCATATACCATGTGACAACAATACTACTAGAAAGTGCCTCTAACCATGCACCAAATATGTACCAATCATGTGTCACCAACACTACTAGCAAGTTCCTCTAAACATGTGCCAATAATATCCCTCAATATATCAAATATGATAACAGAGAGGATCTGTAATTGTACCTTTTATCCCACGTCTTGTGATGATCTCCTCAAGATTTGTAGCTCCAAAGACTGCAAGTCTCCTCCCAAGGCTAACCTTCATCCAAGATTAGGCAAACAAGGACTACAAGCACACTATTTCTATTCATAAATTAGGGTTAGATATCAAATGCTATGTATAAATAAAATAAAATACACAAAACATCATCATTTGGGACAAGGAAAAGAGATTTTTTTATTCATCAAACAAACACTGAAACTTAAAATCCTTGTCGACCACCGTTCCGCGAACCTGGTTTGGGCTCCTCTTTGCAATGCTCCAAGTGCACCTTCAATAAGCCTCTTCTCACAATCTACTTATTACCTCAAGGAAAGGGAATGGATTGGATGAAAAGGGGCTGAAGAGGGAATGTTGAGGCAGTAACTCACAAAAGGTAGAAAATGCTTGGGCAAGGATGGGAAGTGAAATTGGGCAGCATTTCACTATTCTTATTCTTCGTTCTAAAATGAGACCCCAACACCTCCTTTTATATGACAAAATGATGGTTATTCGGTAATCCATAGATTTTGTTAGGGTCCTAACCCGCACATAGGTAGAACAATATATTTGGATTTAATAAAGGTCAATATTAATAAGGCCTTGCAATAAAATAGAATAAGTCAAATGTAAGAAGACCTAATAGAAGCTTTCTCTTCTAGAAGGATCTTCCTCTAGATGCTTCTTTTGATAGACATATTTAGTATCAATAGGAGTCGAGGGTATGAGAACCCTAGCTTGGATATTATTGTAATAGAGATCTGCTCAACTGGAGGTTGCCCACTCGAAAAGGCCCATGAACATTTCTTTCAGAATCAAAGTGTTATTTTTGTTGTTATTCTTATATCATTCCAGTGCTATTGTGGTGATTGTTCTGGTTATATTGTTGTTATTCTGCCATTTATAGCATTTTATTTATGTTCTGCATACTTTTTATATCTAGTATATTACAAGTGGTATCAAAGCACTTCCTCGGAAGAAAGTGTAGGTTAAATTTTTTTTAGGGTAGAGACGTATTTCGGCGTCTTTAAGCCATAGAGATCTGTCGTTACATGCATAAACCCACAGTTGAGGGATTCATACATGCAAGAAATACAAGTGGTACTTAAGCGCACATATGTTGGCCACCCTTGTAACCCCTGTTGGTACCCCTTCGAGTGGTAGCGCATCAGACAACACCTATGTACAGATCAACCTAGATTACCTGAAGCCCTCTTTAGATAAATCGATCAGCCGCCTGACTGCTAAAGTTCCACCAAGAATAGCACTCGGGAAGATACTCTCTAGTACCTGGGTAGTTGAGTAGTGCGGCTAAGGGTACGGTCTATCCTCCTTAGTTATTTACCTAAGATATTGGGCCAAGTACTAATGTTGGAACCCACACGTATATCAGAGAGCTATATCATAGGGAAAACCCTTGTCTGTAGAACCCTTGAATACCTAACCCTTGGGGACAGAAAAATAAACAAATTAAAATAGAGAGATCTATTAACGTGCAACTGTGTTCGGGTTGCCAAATCAGTACACATTTCTTCCTGGTTAAGCATTTGGGCATTTCATCTCTGTATTATTCTTCAGACTGGAGTATAACTCCATAGGTGTAGAAAAAAAAAAAAAAACTGGAAATTTTCTTACCATTATTTGAGACCTATTCCATTGGATTCATCTCTCCACCCTTATCACATTCATACATATCATTTTTCGGGAAAAAAATTGACCCCACCTACCCCTTTTCGGTTCCCTCATCCTCATAGCCCATACCCATAGCCAAGACTTGGAAGCTGGCTTCAATACCTTGCAATCTAGTCTCACCGAGACCCAACAAGAAGTGAAATAACTCATTGCCAGTGTTGTAGCTATCAATACAACCATGTAGTCCTCAATTGAGGAAATCAAACAAGACCTGACCACCCAACTTGAATATGTATTTTTGTCACTCTGCACCAAACTTCATATCCCTACAGATAACCCTTCCTCTGACTCCCCTCCACATACTAAAGGTTAACATTCCTCTCATTCCCATAACTTTCAGCACCATCACTTTCAACATGACCTACACCTTCCACGGGTGGATGTGACTAAATTTTATGGCTCAGACCCCACTAGTTGGGTAACCCAAATGGAACATTATTTCTCTTTATATGGCATTATAGATGACTTGGCCAAACTTCGGTATGGTGTTCTCCATCTAGATCAAGAACGTTGGCGATGGTGGCAATGGAGAAAAACTTCCCATCAAGGGTATATTGCTTGGACATACTTTGTGGTAGAGCTTTATGAACGCTTTGACACTGACACCAACCATTTGGGTCATTTGACAAAGTTGAAACAATCAGGAATAGTGGAATACTTTAAAGCTTCCTTTGAGCGCCTGGCTTTTCGGACAGAGGGCATGTCTGATGCCTTTTTCTGAGAGTGTTTTATCAGTGGCCTCAAGGATGAGATTCGAGCCCATGTCCTCATGGCTCAGCCTCAGAGTTGGGTGGAGGCTACTAAAAGAGATAAAGAATCACAACAGGTTGTATCTTCTCAAAACCGAAAACCCTCCTTTATCCCTTGCCCTAAACCAATAAATCCCACTACTCCCTCTGCTCCACTAAAGATCCAAAAATTGACCAGGGTTGAAACGGATGAACGCCAACTCAAAGGCCTTTGTTATAATTGTGATGAAAAATATTTCCCGGGCCACAAGTGTAAGGAACAAAATCTTTTTATGGCCATCTCCAAGGATATTTCGGAAGAGGATGTTGAAACTCCCCTTGTGTCTGAGTCACCTAAAACCACTGACGTAACCCCTCCCTCAAACCCTCCTGAAGTAGAACCAATCATTTCCCTCAATGCTCTCATTGGCTTATCCGCTCCCCAAACCCTCAAGATAATCAGTTACATCAAGCATCGAAAGGTCATCATTCTGGTTGATAGTCGAAGCACCCATAATTTTATTCATCACCGCATTGCCCAAGAAACTCATTGCTACATCCATGCCATCAATAATTTCCAAATCATGATTGCCAATGGTGGCTCCATGAAATGTGGAGGGCGTTGTGAAAATGTGTGTCTCCAAATTGATGACTACCACCTGAAATATCATATGTTTGCTATCGACATGGGCGGTTGTGAAATTGTGTTGGGTGCAGACTAGCTAAGGACTTTGGGTCCCATTCTCATGGATTTTAAGGAATTAACAATGCAATTTGACTAGAAGGGCCACCAATATAAGTTCCAAGGCATCACCGCTGGTTCACCTGATATCATTAGTTCCCATCACATGGAAAAGCTGCTCAAAAAAGGTCATTCTGGTGTTATTTCCCAACTCCATGCCATATAAGCAACAGAGACACCCTCGGTGCCGCAAGACCTCCAAGCCATCCTTTCTAAAGATCAAGTGGTCTTTTCCACTCCCCAAGGACACTCTCCTTCTCGTGGTGTTCATGATCATTCCATTCCCCTTGTACCCAGAAGCCTTCCTCCCAATATCCTTTCGTATCGTCAACCCTTTTCCCAAAAAAATGAAATTGAGAAAATGGTCTAGGAACTCCTTAATGCAAGCGTTATCCACCCTAGTACGAGCCCCTACTCTTATCCTATGGTCATGGTCCTGAAGAAAGAAGGTTCTTGGTGAATGTTTCATGACTTTCGTGCCCTCAACAAACTTACCATTAAATACAAATTTCCCATTCATGTCATTGATGACCTCCTGGATGAATTGACTGGCGCCCAATTCTTTACTAAACTTGATCTTCATTCAGGCTACCACCAGATACATATGAAATAGGCATACATTCCCAAGACTGCCTTTAGAACTCATGAGGGCCACTATGAGTTTTTGGTCATGCCGCCCCCTCCACCTTCCAAAGCCTCATGAATCATGTCTTCTATCCTTTTCTTCGTCATTTTGTCTTAGTTTTATTTGATGATATCCTCATCTATAGAAAAACTTAGATAGACCATCTTTCTCATGTGGATCGAGTTATCCATCTACTCTCTCAGCACCAACTTTTCCTGAAACAATCTAAATGTAATTTTGGCACCTCAGAAGTAGAATACTTGGGTCATCTGGTTGGCAAGGATGGCATTAGGGTGGATCCTAAAAATATTGAAGCTATGCAATATTGGCCTCACCCAAAGACTCTCAAAAGCTTGTGTGGATTTATGGGCTTAACATGGTATTATCGCAAGTTTGTTAAGAATTATGGAAATATTGCAGCACCTTTCATTGCTCTCCTAGAAAAGAACTCTTTCACTTGGACTCCAGTCGTTGCTCAATCTTTTCAAACCTTGAAGATGGCCATGTGCACCACTCTAGTCATGGCCCTTCCTGATTTCACAAAGACCTTTTTCCTGGAATGTGATGCCTCAAGGAAAGGAATTGGTGTTGTCCTTATGCAAGAGGGTCGGCCTTTGGCCTTTACCAGCAAGCAACTATCTAAAAGAAATCTGGGCAAATCAATCTATGAAAAGGAAATGTTGTCTATTTTTCATGCCATTGATCTATGGCGCCCTTATCTATTGGGGCAACATTTCCAAATTAAGACAGACCATCAAAGCCTCAAGTATTTTCTGGAACAACGCATTTCCTCCCTGGAGCAACAAAAATGGGTGACTAATCTCTTTGGATATGATTATGAGATCATTTAAAAGAAAGGAAAATACAATGTGGTTGCGGATGCACTTTCCCGAAAATATGAAGATGAAGGATCCCTTTTTTCTCTTTCCTTCATTGTACTAGATTGGCTCCAAGCCATTCACCAGGAATGGCTACAAGATCCCAAAAGTTCGCATCTGATCCAACAATTGTAGTCCAATGCTCCAACTTCCCTAGGGTACTCTTGGCTCCATGATGAGATTTGATACAAAAGTCATTTGTATTTAAGTAAACAATCAAAGCTTAAATCCATGGTACTTTATGAGCTTCATGCTACACCCACACCGGGGCACTTCGGGTTCACCAAAACCTATGACAGGGTCAAACGTTCTTTTTTCTGGGATGGTATGAAACAGAACATTCGTAATTTTTTCACTGAATGTGATTTGTGTCAACACAACAAGGGAGAAACAGTCAAATCTCCAGGCACACCACAACTTCTTCCGATTCCACCTATTATTTGGAAGGATATCTCTATGGATTTTACTATCGGCTTACCAAAATCGGGAAATAAATCAGTTATCATGGTGGTTGTTGATCTCCTTTCCAAGTATGCTCATTTCTGCGCTCTTCAACACCCGTTTACAACATCCGCGGTGGCTCAAATTTTCATGGATCAGGTCTTCAAGCTTCATGGCATGCCACACTCTATTGTTTCTAATCGTGACCCAAATTTCACAAGCAATTTTTGGCAAGAACTGTTCAAGCTACAAGGCACCCAATTGCAACTCAGCACATCTTATCATCCCTAGACTGATGGTCAAATGGAAGTTGTCAACAAGTGTTTGGAAACATATTTGAGGTGTTTTTCCTCGGAAAAGAAAAATCAGTGGGCTCAATGGTTACCCCTAGTTGAATGGTGGTACAACACTTCATACCATACAGCTACATGCATGACTCCTTTTGAAGCGGTATATGGACAGAAGCCACCTTCAGTTCTCTCATACTTACCTGGTGTCTTAAAGGTCCAGGCAGTTGACCAAACACTTACAGTTCGAGAGGCTATTCTCCGTACCCTCAAAGAGAATTTGGTCATGGAACAGAATCGCATGAAGCAACAAGAAGATCAAGGTCGCTCTGAACGTCAATTTGCAGAAGGGGATTAGGTGTTTCTTCGACTGCAACCTTACAAGCAAACTTCCCTCAAGTCCGAGCATTGTCAGAAGCTAGCACCCAAATTTTATGGTCCTTATACCATTCTCAAGCATGTGGGACAAGTATCCTATCAGTTAGCTTTTCCCATTCATTCGAAGCTACATCCTGTTTTTCATGTTTCATGCTTAAAGAAGGTGATTGGAAATAAGTACCAAATTCAAACCAACCTTCCCGAGTTAGCCGAAGAAGGATCAATTTGGCTACAACCACAAGGAGTTTTGGACCAGTGTGAGTGTCGCCTGCGTTAGGGAACCATCAAGGAAGTGTTAGTCCAGTGGAAAGATACAACTCCATCAGATGCCACTTGGGAACCAGCTACCATTCTGTAGCAATTTCCACATCTCAAGCCTTGAGGACAAGGTTGTTTTTAAGGGGGAGGACATGTTAGGGTCCTAACCTGAACATAGGTAGAACAATATATTCGGATGTAATAAAGGTCAATATTAATAAGGCCTTGCAATAAAATAGAATAAGTCAAATGTAAGAAGACCTAATAGAAGCTTCTGCTTCTAGAAGGATCTTCCTCTAGATGCTTCTTTTGATAGACAAATTTATTATAATAGGATTCGAGGGTATGATAACCCTAGCTTGGATATTATTGTAATAGAGCTATGTTCAACTGGAGGTTGCCCCCTCGAAGAGGCCTGTGAACATTGCTTTCAGAATCAAAGTGTTATTTTTGTTGTTATTCTTATATCATTTCAGTGCTATTGTGGTGATTGTTCTGGTTATATTGTTGTTATTCTACCATTTCTAGCATTTTATTTCTATTCTGCATACTTTTTATATCTGGTATATTACAGATTCTTGGTGTGATCTGACAACTGGGAGTAAGTCATTTCTTCATCCTTTCATCTAGATCAACTTCGTTAATGGACTTTTGTAGTTCTTTAATGATTCTGGATATTGGGTTGTTACTTAGTTTTATGTAGCTACCACTTGTGTTGAGGTGCTCATTCATTTTGGTGTTGTGATCCATATTTTTCATCACCATTGTGGCCCCTCCTTTATCGGCTCTCAAAACCATGATTTTGTCGTTATTCCTAAGGTTTCTAAGGGCTTCATGTTCTTTCTTACTTAGATTGTTTTTTGGTGGTTTTTCATTCTTTAGTACTGATGCATAGTCTCATCTAATGTATTCTTGGTCCTCTTCATTCAGATTTTTTATGTTGTCTTCAATGATACAAACAATGCTCTCAACCGAGATGGTTTTAGGAGCAACGAAAAACCCTAATCCTTTTTTCAAAATGTTGATTTCATATGTGCTTAGCTCATGGATGGAAATATTTACTACCTTCTTTGAGTCATTATTCTCAATGTTGGTACATTATCTACCCATTAGCTTCTCAAATTTTATGTTTTGGCGGTCTCTCGCCGTACATCCTTCTCTCTTGGATTTCAACACATCTCATGCATCTATGACTATGCATAGGTATGCACAGATTCTATTTGTGATTTTAAGATGAAGAATCAAGGCCACACATAGATAGTCTAGTGTGTGGTGAGTTCTTATGATCTCTTCTATGTTCTTCTTTAGAAATATTGTCATGAATTTTTAGATAGTCTTTATTGTACTGTAATTAGTGATCCTCTTAGGTTTGTAATGAATTCTATAAATTATTTCCTCATCCCTAGGTCTATTACCTTATAATTTTGGCATATATTATACTATATATACTAAGTATACTTCTAACATATACTATGTATCTAAGTATTTTACGTTATTATACCTACTTGATACTACATGCCACATAGCAATTATTACTTTATGTGTGTGTGTAGTTAGCTTAAAATAATTTACATAACTAGCATACTGTAACGACCCTTCTGTTACGACATCAATGTAAATGAGTAATTTTTTTTTTTGAAAACAACAGTTAGAATAAGTGACATGTGACATACATCAAACTTACACATTCTAATATCATCGCATCACTACACAACAAAATCAAATACAACATCACTGTATCCATAGATCAACCATAACACATAAAGATAACAACATATATCTACCCTCCCAACCTACCCTGCAAGGTTAGGACCTTCAAGACGCATAATCAACACTCAAATCTAGGATTCATCCAACTAATTTTGACCATTTAAGGTCTCAGGATTGGCAGTTGTTCTAAGGAACATGAAGATATATATTTCCCAAACCAATCACAGTCTAAAATTTCAAGACTATATTTTACCTCATCAAAATACTCCTATGCATATATAATTCATCATTCACCATTTAAATTGCATATTACAAGAGGATACTCCAATAAATTGTACCCACTCAATCACCAACTTTTCAAGTAAGAGCTAATTTAAGAATTAACGTTTACAACCATCAAAATCAAGGTTTGTACAATTTAATTAAAGACGCTAATAATAACTTCCATTACAAGGATTCTTTGATCTAAGAAAAAGTGACGACCTTTTATAGTCATATAGTTTAAGTAGTCAATGGATAAATGTTCAATAAATGCTCATAATAGATTGAGAAGGTATCCATGAGTTATCTATAAGATATCCACCCAATATTTAACAAGTATCTCTTAATATATATTACATTCTTATCTACAGATATAATTTACTTAGATTTATTAACTAACTTACTTATAACTTACTTAGATTTATTAACTAACTTACTTAGACTTTTTAATTAATTTATTTGAGTATGAACTATACACTCTATTAACTTAACATTACGAATCTTTCTACAATTAAATATAATTCTCTAAATAATTGGTGATTTACTTTTAGAGACCAACCTAGAAATTAATGATCATGACCCATCACTTTTATTTTCCTACGAATAAATGATAAATGATTTTAGCACACAATAGTAGATCCAAAAGGAAGGAAACACAACATAAAAATTATACCAAGTTTACGACTATAAGGTAGTTTGGAAAAATACTCTAAACGTTCAATGATGTAGAGAGCTAACTTATAAATATACCTTAATTCTTGATCATGGAAGAATAAGTACATACTAAATAATGAGATATAAAATTCAATAACTCTGATAGATATTAAGAAAAGATAGTGCATATCCAGAGGTGGATATATAAGTACATCAAGTATATAAAAATTTGGTTGCTAGAATAACTCACTAACTAAAACGCTTTCATTTTAAGAATTGGACTTATTAAATTTCTACCTAAACTATCTACGTTCGAAAATTTAGATGGAGGTAATTTAATCCACCGTTGAAAACTGATTCTCCACGAAAATGTTTCCATGCACAAGAATCGTAATTAAACAAATATAAATCCATGTTGAAAGTCTTCAAAATTTAACTATTCTTCCCATAATAATTAATCCATACATTATATATAATGTACAGGAAAAATTGAAATCTACATTCAATCTTTATAGTGTACATGAAAAAAAACGCAGTCTATATTCAATCCATATAGTGTACAAGAAATTTGCAATCTATATTGAACTTATATAATGTATTGGAGAATTCACAGTCTATATTCAACATATATAATGTATAATAAATTCACACTCTATATTCAATCCATCCAATACATTTTTTAAAATTTCATAACAACAGGGTCTGTAATTCGCAAAGAACTCAATTATTCCAAATCATATAGTAGAGGTAAATTATACAATCCAAACACTAGTCCAAAACTTATTAGATGATCACACACTACATATAATATCAAATTATTTTACAATATGAAATAAAAATTAATGGAGTATTTAATAATCAATAACTTAACAAGAATTTCAAATACCGTAGCCGCAAGTATCTTGAGTCGTATGGTGGATCTTCATTCCTGAAACTTACGTCAGTTCTCTCACTTGCTAATATTTAGACTTCACCGTTACCTCCCAGCCAACGCTAGGGATACTCTTCTTCCCCCTTATCCCCCCAAGCCGCAAAGGGGCCACATACAAGAAACCAACAAACAATAGCTCCAAGGCTTTCCTCGCAAGGTATAGCTTCCACTCTCTCTACAAGCTTGGTATCCCAACTCTCACAAGTAAAACACAATCCACAATAATTTTAGTAGTATAACCTTACCAAGAATAAGTGAGCTCTATTTCCCTTCTACACCATTTGTTTTATAGAAATTTCCTTAGTGATACATGTCCACATGCACAATTAATTAACTTTTTAATTAATTTAATTAGGATTATTCACCCACACACTTGTCACACTCTCCCCAAGTTGCACAAGTAATTACCAATTTTATTTTATTTAAAAAGTCAATTTTCCTCACATTCTCCCAATGTGTTCCTATTTTTGCTCTTACTTGTCCCTTTATTCCCCAAATTCTCATTTAATGAGTGTCTCCTAACTAGATCTTAGTTAGAGTTATATAAGGAGTCTTCTTCTAGTTAGACTAGTGGTAGCTTGACTCTAGATATCATTCTATGTGCACGCCTATTCTCTCATATTTTATTTCTTTCTATTTTAAAAAACTCTTTTATTATTTTCATGCACACATGTATATTCTATCCAATCTTTAGATTTTTCTCACTTTTTCCTTAAATTGATTTATCTCAATTCTTTTTAATTTATTTGATACTTTAAATTTAGTCCCCTAACTAAACTTAGACTTAGGCTTAGTCTTAGAATTAGGATTATACTTTTATTGGGATTTATAATTAATAAATTCATTGTTTAATTAATTATTTTCAATTCAACAAGGTCTAATAAATTCAATGTTTTCTAGGACACCTAGATTTATTGACTCAAGTTTTTTAATTACGTAGCATGCACTTCAAGACGCACCTCCATGCTCCAAGGGTGTCACTCGCCTTTGATTGGTTTTGGAAGTTTGTCCGACCCTCAGAGTAAACACTCCACTCAGTATACCTTGTGAGAGACTAAGGGTTTCTAAGGAATAAAGACTCTACCTTATTGCGCACTCCTTAGAATCTTCGTGAGCAAATGTCTCAGTCCACCCTCACGACATCATGGACCTCTCGAACTAAGTAATCATTAAACTATCATTCAAGCCACGGTGAGAGTGCTAGTAGGCTATGACAAGGATGTTGCCACACCTCTCCCTCAATGTCTAGTTTCTGTGCATGGCCCCTCTACTCCTTATGTGAGTCGGATTAGCAAGCATCGTCAAGCCTGTATCCACTGATAAAAACTTGTGTCAATAATCTATATACATAAATCATATTGTAATCAATCATATGTCACAAGTGTGTAAATGAAATACTCAATCAAAATACAATTCACTCCCTGACTCAATCTGGAGTCCAAGGAAGTCCATTGATGCCATCAACATCCATAACCTATCATGTGTCTTGCACACTCAGGAAAACTCGTCAATAACATCTGCCAATATATATACATCAATTAATAATAAGTCACAAAACATCATCATCATCATGTATAATCCATAATCGAAACGAAATCACAATGTACCATAACCGGATCACTTGCACGCAGGTGTCCTCAAAGAATAAGTCAATAAAAGTGTGCTCAGTAGAGCGAGATGTTACACATACTTTATAATTATTATATATTTAGCTATTATAGTCATATTTTACTCTCATTTTACTTAATTTGCATGCTTATTAAATAACATTATCCTTAATATACAACCTGTAATATTAATTCAAAAATACACATAGAATACACTAATCATTTTCTTTTATCTTCCCCACCCAGGTTCAATTCCTTGTAAGTGACATGTGATGCCCTTAATGGGTCTATAAGATTCGCTTGTTGTTGAGTATGTTTCTCTTGTTGTTAAGAAATCAATATCCAACCAATCCTGACCTCCCCATGTTCTCTCGCGGATTTTGGGGGGTTTTATGTGGACATAGCGAGGTACTCGTCTTTGGTGTTGTGAACCACGTGTTAAAAAAAAAGAATAATAAAAAAAAGAATAGACTAATCATTTATACATATATACTAGATATTAAGTTAGTATAAACATTTAACTATTTTACATATTTAGTAGATATTATATACCTAACTATTATAAATTTAGTTATAGTTTTTAATAATTATATATATTTGGTTATTATACATCTAGGTTACACATAACTTATACCAATTTATACTCATAGCATCGTAATTATTAAAAACAACATACAATTTTATTATACTATAGCAGTAATCAGTTATTTATAACATAGGATTTTTCACTCTTAGGGTTTGAGTTTAGAATTTAAACTGACAATATGGATCTATCTCTGCATCTCTTATGTATTTATAGCCTAGTTTTGCTACCATTATCATTGAAGAATCTGTCCTGAAGATGAATTATGGTAAAGGAACTACATTGTGGATAATCTAGAAGACAACAACTCTGAAGATTTATATGATAAATTGAAAATTTCATTCCTCGTGAAATAAAGTGCGAAACTAGTCGATCAAGTGAAATATAGAGACATTTGTAGTTGGATCTTAACAATAATAATAAATAAAATTTTAGTAAAAATTCAACAAATTGTTAAACAATTGAAGAAGTATGGTTCATAATTACAAGTTATTGTTAGTAGATTGACCATATGTTTGAGAATATTTTATTGATATATTAGTTGTTTATGTTGTATGTGCATGTGCAAGCTAACGATGGTCTCTCATGATGCGTTAGGGGAAATGAAAACATGGAAAAATAACAATATGTTAACTTGGAGGGATCATTCAAGGTACTTTTACAATGAATTTGAATATGGTGTAAAAAGATGAAATATAGGAAATCGAACTAGCTTTCCGAATATACAATTATTATTCATAGAAAATGTGAATAACTATGTGATCTTTGAGTTTTTCTAACAATGGTATGTTATTTTTCTAGAAAAATATAAGGTATATGTCTCCATTAGTGCAAGTGTTGGGTACCTTAATAATGAAATTTCCTTCCAAACATTTTTATAATTGTAGAGAACCCATTTTTCTAGTGCGATGTATTTTTTCAAAATTTATAATATTAATTTTATATTTTTTCTAAATTATGAAAGTCAATATATCCTTGAAATTACAATGCCTTCCACTAGTGCAGTGTTGGGTATGTGTTATATTCTTTGCACGACTAGTTCTAGTGTCTGT
>CBVK0101268891.1:2270-13247 GCA_900067695.1 Picea abies | reverse complement strand
ACTTAACCACTTGGCCATATTTCCAGGGCTTCTTGTATACTTCTTCAAAGAATCTTCCTGTGAGAGCCATGCTTAGAGCTATGCCATAAGGGGACCACTTTGGAGACTTTTTCAAATACACCCATTACTTGGACTTCTTCTAGATTTGACATCTAGGTTTGACATCAATGACAACTAACTTTCCAACATTACCAAGTTTAAGAAATATGGTATAGTCAAATAGTTCATCTCTGATTTTAAGAAACTCACCATTTTCATCGAAGGAATATCAAATACCTTTTTTAGGGAATTCTTTATTAGTGATCTAAAGGAGGAGATACATGCTCAAATCTTAATTAATCATCCTACTACTCAGTTGGAAGCCTCTCAAAGAGCCATGGATGCCCAAAAGGTGATGAATTCTTAAATGAAAAAGACACTCTTTATTCCTTTTCCCCATCCCACTATCTCTCCCCCTACCAATCCTTCCTTTTCCTATCCACCCCTCAAGATCCACAAGTTAGCTTGTTTTGAAATTGCAGAGTTCTAATTTAAAGGTATTTTCTACAATTTCATTGAGAAATATTTTCCTAGGCATAGATGTAAGGAGAAAAAATTCTTTTTGGTGATTCCATAGGAAATTTAATATGATAAAGTTGAAGTTATACCTTGGGATACTTTGCCTCTACCCATTGGAGACATTCCTCCATTTTCACTATAGGATGTGGAACCCTAGATCTCCCTACATGCCCTGACTAGTATTTTGGCTCCCAAAACCCTCAAATTGATGGGATACAGAAAAAATTACAAATTCCTTATTTTAATTGACAATGTTAGTACCAAAGAAACACATTTCTATATCCATATTGTGAACAAATTCTAGATAATGATTGCTAATGCAGTTCCATGAAATGTAGTGGTTGTTGAAAAAATGTGTGGCTTAAAATGGTTTATTATTCCTTGAAAACCCATATGTTTGATATTGAAATGGTTAAATGTGACATTGTTTTGGGTGTTTAATGGTTAAAGACATTATGTCCCATCACCATGGATTTTAGAGAGTTATACACAAGTTTCTAGTAGGAGGGTCATTGCTACACTTTCAAAGGAATCACAGTTGATTCTCTAGAGATCATCAACTCCTGCCATATAGAAAATATTCTTAAAGAATGGAATTCCATCCTTGTGGCCCAATTCCATGCCACTCAAACCTTTGAGACACATTCTGAACCCATTCATCCTAACATGTAGTTAGTATTGAGAAAAAACCAATCTATCTTTGAAACTCCCCAAGGAATACCACCCTCTTGAGGTGAGATTGATAATTCTATTAAAATCATATCAAGTATCCTCCCACCCAATTTATGCAATTATTTCCATCCCTTTACCCAAAAAAATGAAATTGAAAAGACATTTCACAAGTTGCTAGTCACTTGTGTCATCTTCTGTAGTACCAATCCTTATTCATCACCAATTGCCATGGTACTCAAGAAATAAGGCACTTGGCGCATGTTTCCTAACTTTTTAGCTCTAAAACAAATAACACTTAAAGATAATTTCCCCATTCCCATCATTAAAAACCTCTTGGATGATCTCGAAGGTGCTCAATTCTTCATCAAAATTGATCTCCATTCCAACTATCACCATTCCAACTATCACCAAATTTGTGTGAAGGAGGAAAATATTCCCAAAACTACTTTTCTCACTCATTAAGGCCATTATGAGTTCTTGGTGATGCCCTTTGTCCTTTTCAATGCACCTTCCACCTTCCAGAGTCTCATGAACAACATATTTCAACCCTTCATATTTTTGTCCTCATCTTTTTTATGACATATTCACCTATAGTAAAACTTGGCATGCTCTTGTTACCCATGTGGATAAGGTTATACAAGTGTTTTTCAATAATCAAATATTTCTCAATATGTACAAAGATTCCTTTGGTGTATATGAAATGGTATATTTGGGCCATATTTTTATTCATGATGATATATGTGTGGATCTGAAGAAAATTGAAATAATGAAGGATTGGCCACGTCCCCAAACTCTTAAAATTTCAAGAGTTTTTCTTGATATCACTTGTTACTACATAAATTTCATTAGGAGCTATGGCAATATTTCATATTTCTTCACATAATTTATTTAAAAAATGTTTTCAATTGGAATGAATCCACAAACCAAACCTTCTAGGATTTGAATAATTCCATTTGTACAACCCTAGTGCTTTCTTTGCTAGACTTCACTAAGACATTTCTCTTTTCATGTGATTCTTTTGTTAAAGACATTGGAGTGGTACTCATGCAAGAGGGAAGACCATTGGCCTTTACCAACAAATAAATCTATGAGAGGCACTTGGTAAAATCCACTTATGAAAAACAAATGATGGCTATATTGCATGATGTCGTTATTTGGAATCCATACCTACTTGGGTAAAATTTCCAAATTAAAATAGATCATCATAGACTGAAATACTTCTTAGAGCAAAGGATATCATCCCACGAGAACTAGAAATGGGTCATTGGGATATAATTATGTGATAATTTATAAGTAGGGACAGGAGAATGTGGTAGCATATTATCTCTCTTGTAAGTATGAATAAGAAGGGTTGTTCTTTTTACTCTCCTTCATTGTACCATATTGGTTAAGTGTTGTCTACAAAGAATGGTTCACATATACTAAGATCTCTGACCTGATCCAACAATTTCAAATTTCACCCCATCCATATCAAGGATACACTTGTAAAAATGAAGAGAGTCTATATAAATGGAATTTGTGTTTGAACAATAAGTCTTCATTTAAATTAACAATGTAATCTAAACTCTATGCCTTTCAAATAGTATGTCATTTTGGCTTTCATAAAACATATGAAAGGATACAAAATTCATTTTTTGGGGAATGCATGAAGATGGAAATTTTCACCTTTGTGTCAGAATGTGACCTTTACCAACAAAACAAGGGAGAAACAATGACAAATATAGGTGAACTACAACCTTTACCCATTCCACTAGCTGTATGAAATAACATTTCTATCGACTTCGTTGTAGGGTTACCAAAATATGAAAATAAATCCATCATCAAGGTTGAGATCAATCACCTTTCCAAATATGCTCATTTTTGTAGTCTACAACACCCATTTAAAGCCTCCATAGTTTCTCAAGTCATCATGGATTTTATATTTAATGTCCATGGTATGCCACAATCTATTGTGATATTCCATGATCTCACTTTCACTAACAATTTCTAGCAAGATTTGTTTTAGCTCCAAGGAACTCAATTGAATCATAGCATGGTTTATCACCCCCATATTGATGGTCAAACTAAAGATGTAAATACATGTTTGGAATCATATTTGAGGTACTTTGATTTATAATGACAATCCCAATGGGTTCACTGGTTACCCCTAGTAGAATGGTGGTATAATACACCTTATCACATTTCCACTCGAATGACTCCCTTTCAGGCTATCTATGGAAAAAATCCCCATCAATACTATCCTAATCCCATGGAGTCACTAAGGTGTAGAAGGTTGACATAACCCTCACAGTGTAGGCCAACATTCTCCACATTCTCAAAGATCATCTGGTAATGGCTTAGAATCAAATTAAGTAACAAGATGATTAGTATCATTTTGAATGCTATTTAAAAAAAGGGGATTAGGTGTTCCTTCATTTATGACCTTATTAGAATACCTCCCTCAAAGAAAACCGCTACTAAAAGGTTGGTCCAAATTTTTATGGGCCTTATAAGGTCCTCAAATGTATTGGGCTAGTGGCTTATAAATTGAAAATTTTGAGCCACTCTAAAATTCATCCAATCTTTCATGTATCTTGCTTAAATAAAGTGCTTGGATATAATTGTCATATTCAAATTATCCTTCTAGAACTTGATGACAAAAGTTCCATTTTTTTACATCCTAAGGTTGTCCTCGAAAAAAGAGAGTGTTGTCTCCATTGACGCACTATCTAGGAGGTATTGATATATTGGAAGTGTTATCCCTCGATATTTTCCAAGCTATCGATGGTGTTAGAACTACAAGTCACATCCTGATTGTAGCAGAGGTAAACCTAGTACCCATCAATTTGTGTGTCACGATGAATAAGTTTAAAGGGGGTCTAATGGATGTAGACTCATGATTATATCTCTTTAACTTAGAAAGTTGGGTTGGTATGCATAAGAAGATGACGTATTGATCTAACTTCAGTCAAGAAGCTGTAGTAAGGGTGATTAGGGGGGAAAAATTGAGGAGAATTAATAGGTTTTCTATGGACATATAGTGTTCAAGTAGCCTAAGGAGGAAAAAGTTAGAAGACAAGATCCTATTGGTTTAGATTTTTAGGGAACTGAATGAAATTATCACTGAACTAAAATCAAACATACGTCACAATTCAATAACAAAAACTTGATTGGATCATCCATGCCTGATTCATTCAGTGTTGGAGGGAAAAGAAAACATAAGAGATTGATTAAAACTGGTTGCAATGTCCCTGTGATCAAACCTACATCACAAAAACATAACTACCCTCGACTGGATCATCGATGCCCGAGTGTTCTAACACGACTGTTACAGAGAGACGGAAGGAAACTGACTTACATTAAACAATAAGTCTCAAATACAGATACATAACCAGAATAACCAGAGCTTCATTAAAACTTTACAATGCAGGAGCGTAGCTCAACCATCGACCATAACAAAATATCAAAACTAATTATTTATACTCAAAACAACTCGCCACCTCCAGGAGTGTGACATGGCCATTACAATCAAAGATTTGTGTCTGTGTCTTCTTATGTCAGTATGCACATGTATATTTCTATCAGACGCGAAGTCAGACCATTATGGATTTTGCAGGAAAATTTCCCCACAAGAGTACCACGGTCTAACGTCTTAGTCCCCTCGGCCAGACCTTCCATTTATGGAGTGAAATGAGGTTTCAACAACCTCCCCCACTTTCAATAACTACTTTTATTGGGATATTGATGAGGCCTGACACCCCTGAACGTTCCATGCAATCCTCATGATTTCTTCGAGTCAATCCTGGTGTCTTAAAGCCACGCAGATCCTTTTATGTGACCAACGCGGGTTCTTTCGGCCTTTGACACAGCTCCTTTCCATCGCTCCATGCAACCTCGGGATGTGACCATGGGTCTAACTCTTGGGCACTTCGTGATTTTTCATTTCGCGAACTTGCGTTGTGCTCTATGCAAAAACCCTCGAGTGGTGAAATCGCAATTTCTCAGATCAGGTGCCACGCGCCCCTTTGAATCGGATGACTCAGATAAATATCGGCACTTCAACATTTCAAAATTTTGGGGCTTGGGAAATGTTCACATCCCTCACTTGATTTTTCCGGAAATGATTTTCTCTACAGTTCAGATCTGATGCTACACGTCCTGTTGGATCGAACGACTCTTGCTAATTTTGGGTTTCAGGATTTCAGATCTTTGACAAACAACTTTAACAACATTTTGAACTCCTGATTCCCATGATTATTATTCACCATTGATCTCTCATAATGAGATCTACGGCCCAGATTAAATCTTTGCCCAACCTTAGATCTCGGGCCTTTGCCCCAGCATTAAACTTCGGGAAAATTTCAGATTCCAAATACCTGTGAACCGTCGGTCTGAACTCCACCTTGGATCCTAGCCACTGAAAAATAATCTTGCTCGCTCACTTGATTCGATTCCATATCAGGCCACTCTAAGTGATGGGCTTTGTGCTTATGGTTGTTGCATGTGTAAGTAAAACTCGGGCATCTGGATGAGGGCTCGGGAAAGCAAAAGGATCAATGACAAAGGTAGAAAGGGGAGTGATTAACCTCAGAGAAAACAAAAATCTTGGGGCCGAGACTTCTCAGGTAGGACTACATAAAACAAAAGGTCACTCAAACGATCAAGGGAAAAGACAGAGAAAACTACCAGCCGAAAAGGGAAAAACTTAAGATTTGGTCGGCGAAAAGGAGAAAGACAAGGTCAAACTACTAACTTAGGTAGAAACCACAAACCCATAAGACTCTGACAAGTTTGTCTGATAACATTTGGCTCCATAGGGGATGGCATGCTCCCTATGAGCTGCCAAGAGCGCGCAGCTCCAGTGCCTTAGCTTTGGGTTATGGGGTCTCTTATTGAAAACGAAAACCTAAACATAAAAACAAAACAGGAGTGGTATTTACAATGGTGGAACACCTGTCACAGCCTACACAAAATATTTCTTCAAAAATGCCCATTTACAGGGCCACCAAAAACTTCAGATCCCTCCAAATTCTGCAACCTGTAAGTATTATTTGGGAATACCTCAGAGATTTTGAAGGGCCCAATCCACAAGGCCTCAAATTTAATGTGCTTTCCCTTATCCTATTTGGGCACATCCCATTTGAGTACTAGGTCTCCTAGCTGGAAAGCCTCTTTTCTTACCTTTCTTTCAAAATATTTCTTGATCTTCTGTTGATGTACATGTGCTCTGTCCAGTATTTGCTCCCTAGTCTGGTGCACTTCTACTAGTTGTTGTATTCTTCTGATCATATCATCAGGCTCCCCTTGGTAGTATTGGAAGAATTTTTCCACTGGAAAGGCGAGATTAGAAGGAAATATGGCCTCAAATCCATACACAAGATGAAAAGGAGAGACACCAAGAGATATCTTTGTTGTCACTTTGTCAGCCCACAGAGAAAATTTGAGCTTTGAATCCCATGCTTTCTTGTTGTACTCTAACAGTCTTTTGATAATTTTTAGAAGGATTTTGTTAGAGGACTTTTCCAGTCCATTTCCTTGGGGGTAATAGGGGGTAGAGTGAATCAATGCAACTCTGAACTGCTCATAAAACATGATCAATGGATCGGCCTTGAAGGATGAAACGTTGTCAGTGATGATTCTATTCGGACAACCAAACCTTGCCATAATATTTTAAGGAAACCAATGACTACCTTGTAAGAATAAATCCTTGTGGGGATGGATTCTATCCATTTGGTAAAGTAATCAGTGGTAGTCAAGATCCCTTGAGATGTCCACTTGAAGCAGGATGAATTTCCCCAATAAAATCTAGGCCCCACTGCTGAAAGGGTTTTGAAGCTACCACATGCTTCAATGGAAAGGACTTGAGCTGCAATTTTCCAGAGAATTTCCGACACTTAACAAATGCCCTGATATTTGCATAGACATCGGTGAATAGGCTAGTCCATAAGTACCCATCCCTGAGAATTTTATAGGCTGTAGTTCTCCAAAAATGATGTCCCCCACATAGGCTATCATGAAAATCAAACATAATCTTTTGGGCTTCTTGTAGGTTTAAACATCTCAAGAGCACTCCTAGAAGGTCATTCCAATACAAAACCTGGTTAATAAGGCAATATTTGATTTCTTTGAGTTTTAAATCTCTTTCCTTGCTCTTCCCCATTCCATCAGGAGGCCTTAACTCCTGCAGAAAAAATACAATTTCCTTGTACCAGGTACATTATGCCAATGGAGGTATATCCTGTGGATGTTTATCAGATAACTCAACTTGCTGATATTCTGAGCAAGTGTTGATGGAGTTAACCCCCAAATATTTACAATTATATTCAGCCAACAACTTGGCTAAAACTTGACATTTAACTATTTTGGTGGGTTTTATTTCCAGATCAAATTCAAGGATTTTGGCAATCCACTTTCTCCTTCTCTCATCTATGTCAGGATAGATGAGAATGCCCTTCACAGAAGCTGAGGGAACGTATGCAATAATATTTGAATGCAGGACATTGAATCTGAAATCCTTGAGAGATTTCACCAAGACATAGGCCTATTTCCCCATGATTTCATATTTGACCTCTGCGTCTCTCAGTGCTCTGCTGAAAAAATAAATTGGCTTCTCCATCCCTTAAACATTCTTTTGCAATAAAACAACTGCCACTGTATCAAAAAAAGCAAAGGAAAAAATCTGAAAATACTTGAAATAATCAGGACTGATCAATATAGGTGCCTCATTCAATGCCTTTTTTATTTGGTTGAAGGATTCTCTGGGCTCAACAATCCATTTTATTTCATTCCCCTTCCCGAGCATGGTTGTGATATGCTTCACCAATTCAGCAAAATTTGAAACAAACCTTCTCAGAAAATTGATTTTGCCCAGGAAGGACTGAAATTCCTTCTTGGATCTGGGAGGTGATAAGACTTGAATAGCTTCCACCCTGATTGAATCAATTCTGAACCTCTCAGTAGATACTATGTGTCCCAACAATTTTCCCTCTTTCATGGAAAACAATGACTTCTGGGGATTTAAGGAGAGACCAAACCTTCTGCATTTCAAGAAGACGTTTTTTAGATGACAACAATGTTCTTTATCAGATCTGGAGAATACTTTAATTTCATCGAGGTAGATGACTACAAATCTGTCCCTTTCTCCAATAAAAGCTATGTACATGGCTCATTGAAAAGTTTCCCCTGCGTTCATCAGTCCAAAGGAAATTTTGGCATACATGAATGTGCCCCAAGGAGTAGTGAACGTTGTATTTTCTCTGTATTCAAGAAGGGCAAAGATCTGATTGTAGCCAGAAAATCCATCAATCATGGAAATCCTAGATGCACCTGTTACCCTCTGCAATATATGTTCCATATTTGGCAGCGGGTAATTGTCCTTCTTAGAGCTCCTATTCATGTTCCTGAAATCAACACAAACTCTTATTTCTCCATTCTTCTTTCTGACTAGGACCAAGTTAGCCACCCACTCAGAATATCTCAAAGGGATAATGATCTAAGCGTCCAACCTCTTCTTTACCTCCCTTTCCATAATAGGCAACATCATAAGATTTATTTGTCTTGATTTCTTCCTAAATGGTTTGGCCTCCTCTTTCAATGGGATCTTATGCTCGATAACGTTGGTGTCATATGCTCTGAGGTCTTCATAGGTCTAGGCAAACACATCAGAAAATTATTTAATAGCTCAATATACTCAGCCCTCTGCTCTTTTGACAAGATGTTAGACAACTTGACAAACTTTGGATCCTCCTCTGTGCCAATATTTCACTCAGCTACATCAACATCATCATTCAATATTTTACCCTTTATTTCCACATCATTTTTGTCAAATAATATTTCCAAAGGGACTAGTCCCTTTGGGATGTGATCGCTAGGTAACTGGACAATGTGATGATCAATAATTTTGTTCAGAAGAACATCAGGATGAGGATCTATGTCATAAGTTGCGTCTTGATCAATATGCAATGCTGAAAACTCCGCAACAGTTTCTAGAAATCTTTTGATTTCAAGATCATCCTCAAACACTTTCCAATGCTTAACATTTTTATGTATAGAGGGTCTATATTTCACTTCTACATCATACCTAATTTTGGGTGGCAGAGGAACTCTAAAATTGCTTGTTGAGACAACTAAAGAATCAACCACTGTATTTTCTTCTCTTAGAATGAATGAAATGTTGAAGGCCAAGAAAAAAATGTCAATCAGGTCCCACACTTCATTTCTATAGGCTCTGAGCTGAGGGTGTTTGTCTTGATAAGTATTTCTAATCTGATGGACAATTAACTCAGCATCCCCGAACATTGATATCTCTTCAATCCCCATGTCTTTTGCAACTCTCAAACCTAAAATAAGATCTTCATACTCTACCACATTGTTGGTAGCTTCAAATTCTAACTTGTAGGACAGATATATAATTTATTGAACAGGTGAAACAAGGACCACCCTAGAACCAACACCTTCCTTAGAAGAGGATCCATCAAAGAACATTTTCCAAACAGAGGTAATCAGCGGAGAATATTCACAAATATTAGGGGATTGTTTTTTGACTTCAAGAGGAGGTTCAGGGACATCAGTGAGTTGTAATAAGCTATATCCGAAATCAGTATCAAGGGAAAATATAGGATGATTGGTGGGGTTTTCTTCATCATTAATAATATAGGCCAATTGAGCTTCTATATACATTCTTCTATGCTCCCCCCCAAACACAAGAATAATATCATATGTGAGGTCCATCTTCAATGTTCCCCCAAGCCTTTTTATCCAAGATCTTGACAAGATCATGCCAAACTTGGGAGGAACATCAGCCACTACAATATCCATGACCAAATTTTTCATGGGAAGTTGAAACAAGGTCACAACTAGTTCTTTGATGACCCCAAGACATTGCACCCTCCTTGAATCAAAAGAATACAAATCATGATATGATTTGGTGACTTCCAATCCTAGTTCTTTCATGACAGTTTTGGTCATGAGATTATGAGAGGCTACTGAATCCATCAGACAATTATGCAGTACCTTATCATGTATGTTCAATGATGTGTATAAGGGAGGGGATGAATAATATCTATCTTCTACCATGGGACATAAGATGACTGCTAGCTTTTTGTCTTGCAAATTGATTGAGTCTGTGAGATGATTTGACGGTGCAGGCAACAACAACTTAGATAGGGATGTCCTAAAATCCTCATGCTTGACCAACTCTGAAAGGGGGACATGAATCCTAATCTTCTAAATTTCATGCTCAAAGTTAAAATAGGAGGGGGGCTTCAGAATTTCGTTTACCTCTCGGATAGGACCTTTGACTATTGGTGGGCGGTTCTGTGTTTTCTTCTCCTTGTTGTTTCTTTCTACATCTTCGGAAGGCCTTTATACTCTAGTAGGTTGCTTGGGAACATCAGGCTCTCCTCCTTTCTTTTTTGATCATAGGTTGTATCTAATGGGTTTGTCGTTGGCCTTACCCCCCTTGCTCAGCTCGTTTAATTGGTTGTTCATGAGGGAATCTTCGTATGCTGATTGAGTTAAGTGAGGAGAAGAGAATGTATCTTCAAGACAGTGAATTTTTGGATCGAGGTATTATTCCCCTCCACCCTCATCTATAACAAGGTTGTTTTGAATAGGGCTTTGGATTTTTTTATCATCCATATCTCTGTTCTGAAGTTCTCTTTTCATAATCTAAGGAGCATTGTTATTCAACCTCCCGAGGTTGCCTCTATTATCAACGTTTTGAGGATTTTTGTATGTCTTCTTCCATTCTAATTCCAACCTTTCCAT
>CBVK0101268821.1:0-11312 GCA_900067695.1 Picea abies | reverse complement strand
TACTTTTCTTGAGGTTTTTCTATGCTATATTGATGTTTGGTTCTTAACAAGATATCAGTCCTAGAAGAAAGAGTGGATCTAGATGCAATGACTATGGAAGAACTACATGGGATACTCACAACTTATGATATGAGGACAAAACAAGACAATCTGGTTACAAAGGAAGCTGCATTCAAAGCATCTAAGAAGACAAAGAAAAGTAACAAGCAACAATCAAAGTTAGTTCACATGCAAAATCCAAAGTCAAAATGTAGTTACAATGGTAATTCAAAAGAAGATGAAGAAATGGAAAAATTATGTTGGCACAGAGGCAGACCCAGGGTTCAATCCTACAATAGCACACCAACAAAACCCTAACTACCAGCCCTTTTGGCAACACTTGTGAAGAAGATGAATTCTCACCCAAGGTAGAGGAAGGGGGGGTTGCAGGACTCAAGTGTCTACAACCTAGCTGAGACATAGATCTATGATCATAGTACTTAATAGAGCACTTAGTAGTTAACATTCATTAGCATTTAACCCTTATTCACATTGTAGGTAAAACCCTAATTACATAGCAGTGCAGTATTCAACAAGATATAACACACCCAAGCACTTAGCTCTTCAAAATAGAACAGATCTAGCATTCATTCACATTACTAAGAACTAAGCTACTATATCATATGCATCTAACATACATAAAGATGAAAACACTAAGCATAAATCACATCAACCACATAAAGCAACCATAACACGGGATATATGTGGTTCACCCCCAGTGTGGGGCTATGTCCACCAACTCTTCGTCTTATTTATTATCTTTTGTCAATCTCCTTACATGCACAGAGCCTCAAAACCAACTCCACATAGGATAGGATATCTTCACGCACCTCGCCAGATTCTCCTTCCCCGAGCTAGGTCATAGCACAAATCCTTTACACAACCTATTACAATCACTTTCACTTAGCTTTGCAAGTCTTACACAATATGCATAGAGTGTTCAGAACTATTCGCACTTAGCTAACATTATCACTAAGCCATCGACATTTCTTACATCACCTAGCTATTTATTTATAAATTACACAATAGGCATAAACATGGGTAAACCCATGGGCCGACATCCCATACCCGTTACATAAACCCTAAATCCAAAAATCCCACAAAAGGGGAGAGATCTTGTGATCTCCACTTCGCCTGGCACTCCGTCTTCAACCATCCTGTCGAAGTCCCAAAATTGGTCAAACATGACCAGTGTTTCCAAAAAACCTAGTCAAGGGCCAACAGGCCCCCAACACTCACCCGTGACTCATCCTGAGTCACTCTGATATTGGTAACTCTACCTCGAAGGCCTCGATCTTGGCTCGAGATGCCTCGACCTGCTACTTCGCTAGAGATTCCTACTCAACGAACTCTTGAATAACTTTATCAGTCACCAGTCCTTCCAAGCATTGTTCTACTGGGGTGACTACTTGTTCTAGATGTGCACCTTGTCCTTCAATCTCCTCAAAAAGTGTGCAAGATTCATCCTGCACTGGCTGGAGATTTTGGATCACTTCCATGAATTTACTCTGGATGGCATGAACCTGTTGTTGAATCATGCTCTGTTCTTGTGACCTTTTCATCCTCTCGACTGATGACAGTAGCTTCAACTATGCTTTCACCATTGCTTTCTGTTGCTTTTCCTCCTAGAGCTGTGACTCCAATGTCCTCAGTTCAGGGTCCTCTACAAGACGCTCATAGTTCTACGCACTTCGATTTCTTAATTGCTTGCACTCTAAGGCCAATGCCTTGATTCTTTCGACTGCACTCCTGGCAGTTTCCTCTCTTTGATCTCGCACTTCCTGCAGAATGATTAGCATAGCTTGTAGTTTCAGTTCTATTATTTGTGCTTGGAGCTGCTGAATGGCTTCAGTGAGCTTCCCCACCTAGCTCTTAGCGGTTTCTTCTTCCATATGTGTTAGGCTTGTCATAGAGCAAAGTGATCTGGTGACTGCTTCTTTAACTCCCATCTGCTCTGCGAGCAGCTATTCTTTCTCCTTCTAGATCTCCTCTCTATCCTCTGCAAACTTTTCCTGGAGGTCATCTTTTTCTTGTTGTACAACCCAACGTTTCTCTATGGATTCCTCCTTTGCTTGCTTCAAGGTCTCTGTCGCCTATTCTTTTTCCTCCTAGACATGATGAAGGCGAGCCTCTGTCGAGTCTACTAGTATGCATAGCTAGGCAAGTTGATCTCCTACTTCTCTGTCCCCTGCTGACAACAACACAGTAGGCACTGCATGGCTCGAATAAAGAGCTTGTTGTACCCCTTTGAGCTCCACCTCCATCCTGTCAAACATTGTCTCTTGTTTGGATTCCCTTCACTACAAGATGTCTTTTGAGGTATCTAAGACAACGAAAATGATAAGTTCAATGTCATCCATCATGAGCACAGTGTGGAATGGAGGTTTAATGGCTTTTGACTTCTTCCACAATGAAGGTTATGTCAGAGAACCCTTTCTTTTCTTGGATGCTTCTATCTTTGTCAGTTGATATTTAGGCAGTGTTACTTTGCCATGCTTCTGCTTGTCTTCTTCCCCTTCATCCTCTTCTTTGTCTACTTCGTCACCTCTTCCCCCTTCAAGTGAATCTGGTGTAGTTTCCTTTGATGCACTGCTCAATTCCTATACCTCTTCTTTCTTTTTATTCTTGTTGCTGCTGGGTGAATCATATTCTCTGCGAGTGACCATAGGGCTTCCGATGAGGTCGGGGTTGGAGAGTTCTTCCTGGTCAACTGGTACAAGGAAATTTGCAAGCCATTACTTGGTTATTTCTTCCATGTCCTCCTCTGTGATATTATAATAACTCTGTAGCTCCTCCTTGCTTTCATCTCTATGCGCAGTGATATAGATGAAGTGTATGTCTATGCGGAACTTCGCGAATGGCCTGAACTAGTGTAGGGTATTCGGCGTCATGCGAGGGAAATATTCAATGGCCCTCTTCAGCTGTAGATAATAGTTTTGGAACACCTCATTTGACTACCATTTTTTTTCCATGTCACTCGAATACCTAAGCGTAGTGAACTTCGCAGCTAGTGGTTCAGACGACTCAATTTCAGGGAAGGTCACTCCTTCTGGCATCTCCCAACCAATGAAGGCAATGAGGATCAACATCCAACTGAAATGGAACTCGTAGCCCTGATCTCGAGCTTCGTGGCATTCTTTCTCTAACTGGTTGACGAGTTAGATCGCCCATTTCATTTGCAGCCCTTCAACGCATTTTCTTGCGAGGTCGACGACAAACCCTGTGACCTGCATTGGCCTATTCTTCCTCATGATCTTACCAGTGATCAACTGGAAAGCTAGGTGAACTATGCCATTCTGGATGGAGGATACCTTATAGCCCTGCTTCCCCTTCTCCACATCACCACAGGTATCTTTTATTGTCTGTGCCAGGGCACGGTCTGCAGCCTTCCCTGGGTAAAAGTCCTCTGGGTCTGGTCCTTGCATGCTTAATCGAGTGATCTAATGGATCAGTGCTAGATCTATTGTGATTCTCCTGTCCAACCATAGGTAACCACCATGGAAGTAAGACAACAGGATTTTAACACATGCATTAACCTCCTGATGTATGTCAAAGTGTGGTAACTTCATAACATTGAGGATGGTCGATCTTGTGATGTCCATGGTCCACAACTAGGGTATTATATTTGACTTCTTCTTGATTGTCTTGGTCAAATACTTGTGTGGTGCGAGCACTCCATTGTTCTTGCGATCTACCAAGTTGAAGTCACTGATCTTTAGCATCATAATCCTCTCCAACTATGGTCCTACTACGCGTATCCCCTTTGGGAGGTATGTAGTGATAAATGTGTAGTCGAAGTCCCTCGGGATGTTGTCATGACTCACCACGCCAGCCAGAGGTGGGTTGTAGTTGGTCAGGATTGATGGGATGAGCTTCGCATTCACCAAGTCATCACGATGCTTGGTTCGTCTTTGTTTTCACTCTTGTTGTCACCGAAGCTTGTGCTCCTGTGGACATGACCTTCATAGCCATGAGGTCTATGAGAATCTCTTCGATGGATTTCTCAACTGTGCTAAAGTCACCCAGCATACACACTCGAGATATGATATCTCAGGTCGGTGAACAAATAATCAAGGTAGCATAATAGATGGCGAGGTTACAATAAGAACAACGCAGTAATAGTCAGCTCATTGTGGGCTTGAATAATCACAATTGGCAAAATTGTTCTCAGTGAGACATGCAAAAAACTAAATAGACAACATCGTAATAGACTCCTCCAATGGGTAGGAGTGCCTTAATCAATGCAATTCCATCCATTATGGTGCGGTCCCAACGGTCCAATGGCGAACGTTCCAGCAATAACTGTGTTTCTAGTCGTTCTAGAGTGTCATTGTAATGGTTAGGATGCCTCCAACGGTCATATTTCTCCGTCGTGGTGAAGTGCCAATATGCATTGTTCTATTATTCCGGCGAGGTTCAAGTTCTGTAAGCCTTCCTTTTGCGAAGTCCTCTCTGGAACCTCTTGCAATTTTTCTAGCTTTTCTTTCTTCTTACTAAGATTTCTAGCTTTCTTTCCTGTGATCTGTGTCTCTAGATTCCTCTTTCCATTCATGTTCTTATCTCCTCTTGACATAGTAACTTCACACTATTGAGGGTCTTTCACAAGGTTCAAGGATAATACTTCTTCTCTTACTGTTTCTGGAGTAGGTGCTCTACTCTCTTGTATGGATAAATTCCCTAAGTCTTCTTGCGTTCTTTCAACTTCGACAGTTAGGTATCTAGCCCTCAGTTGCTTTGACTTGTCCTCCTATTCTTCTAGTAAGCGCGCTATTCTCCTAGCCATGAAATCCCTTAATTCTTTATTTTTATGTTTTAGGGCTTCCTCTTCTTCTTTCCTTCGGATCTGATCTTTCTCAATCCAAGTCTTTCCTAGCAAAAGTGAAAAGGGATCATTGTTCTCAACAAACTTAATGACCTCAAATTCTTATTCTATCGATGCTCCATGAGAAATCATAGGTACATGGGTAGGTCTTCCACATATAGTTATCATCTTTCCTTTAAAAAATCCTATTCCTCCCAGTGAGGTAACCATAACAGGCTTTACTAATATCTCCCAAGTACTTTCTATCATAATGTTCACCTGTGTTTTTGCATCCACTACACAGTCTATGTCGAAGTATCCTATTCTTGCTTCTATGCACTCTTTCTCTTTTAAAATCTCTGATAAACTGATGTCTCTATGAGCATTCAGTGTTCCGTTCATCTGCTATAATATAACCTCTGATTCATTCTAGTTCTTTAGCATATTCTTAGTATGTTGACCTTCCTCAGGGTTTTCTTGTCTCATATTCATCTTTTCAACTTTAGCAATCATTTGAGGGAAATCCAAAACTTCATGGCCTATGGCTTTACAACAAAGGAAAATAGGAATTCTACCAGGGAATTCCTTAGAAAGATGTCTCGGTCTTCTGAAACTATAACAAAGAGTTAATCCTCTCTTTCTCTTAAATGATCCCCAAACTTTCCTGTACTGTGCACTGGGATCCCAGTGATGGACCTGCAAAAAAATCTTTCTAGGATCCTGCATCCACTTGTTAATCCAACAATTCTTTCTATGCATAGGGATAACATATCTTTCACTATTTTTATCAGATCTATTCATATCATATCTTCTTTCTTCGAGTTGTGCCCTAGTTTTCAGACTAGGACCAAGTCTATCAAACATACTTAGATCCATTCTTTTGAAACAAAAATTTCCACTTATCTTACCTTTATCAAAGCACAAAGCTTTAATATCTTACCTATTTTCTTTAGATCGGACTTCTCTTCTTAGCACAGAGATTCACAAGTCAAGTAGAGTATTGATCACTTACAACAACAGATCTACGCACAGAGCTTTCTCTTTTCCTCAGTTCCTAGCAATCACAGTTTTAGGTCCCGACAACAGAACCATTTGTTGGCATAGGGGCAGACCCAGGGTTCAACTCTACAACAATGCACCAAAAAAACCCTAACTACTGACCCTTTCGGCAACACCTGTGAAGCAAATGAAGTCTCACCTGAGGTAAAGGCAAGGGGGTTGCAGGACTCAAGTGTCTACAACCTAGCTAGGACACAGATCTGTGATCACAGTACTTAACAGAGCACTTAAAAGTTAACATTCATTAGCATTTAACCCTTATCCACATCATAGGTAAAACCCTAATTACAGAGCAGTGCAGTATTCAACAAGATCTAACACACCCAAGCACTTAGCTCTTCGAAATAGAATAGATCTAGCATTCATTCACATTACTAATCACTAAGATACTATATCAGATGCATCTAACATACATAAAGATGACAACTCTAAGCATAAATCATATCAATCACACAAAGAAACCATAACACAGGATATATGTGGTTCACCCCCAGCGTGGGGATACGTCCACCAACTCTTCGTCTTCTTTATTATCTTCTGTCAATCTCCTTACATGCACAGAGCCTCAAAACCAGCTTCGCATAGGGCATAATATCTACGCGCACCTCACCAGATCCTCCTTCCCTGAGCTAGGTCAAAACACAAAGCCTTTACACGACCTCTTACAATCACTTGCACTTATCTTTGCAAGTCTTACATAGTATGCACAGAGCATGCACAACTTTTCACACTTAGCTAACATTAGCACTAATCCATCAGCATTTTTTACATCGCCTAGCTACTTATTTATACATTACACAATAGGAAAAAACATGGGTAAACCCATGGGTCGACATCCCATACCCGTTACATAAACCCTAAACCTAAAAATACCGCAAAAGGGGGCGAGATCCTGCGATCTTCGCTTCACCTAGCACTCCATCTTCGACCAGCCTATCAAAGTCCCAAAATTGGTCAAACATGACCAGCATTTCCACAAAACCTGGTCAAGGGCCAACAACTTCGTAAGAAATTTGTGAAAGGGAACAAGTAAATATAAAGGTAAGATTTCATTGAAATGTTTTAATTGCGTTAGAATTGGTCATTTTTCAAATAAGTGTCCTTATGCTAGAAATTCATATAGTGATGAAGAGGAAGAGCCCAAGAAATAAAAGAGATATCAAAAGGGAAATTGGAAAAATGAAAGGAAAGTCTTCAAGAAAAATATATACTCAAGAAAAGACAGCTTTTCATCTGGTGAAGATGGTGAAACCGACAGTGAGTCGGAAAAGATACTATTCATGGCTAAGGAAAATCATACAAGAAAATCTGATAGTTCATAAGAAGAAGGAAATGTTGATCTTAGAGAAAAATTAATTAGTGCCTTAGAATATCTAATGAATGAAATAAAGAAAAACAAGTCACTCAAGAAAGAACTAAAAGTAAAAGAAACTGAGAATATCAACTCAGAGGAATTCAATAAGGTAATTATGAAGCTGAAAGTTCAGGTTGAAGAAGATAGAAGGATTGAAGAAACACTCAGAAGTCAGCTAGCAAATAAGGATAAGATGATTGAAAGGTTGGAAGAAGAAGTAGTCACTTTAAGAAAAGATCTTCAAAAGAATAACATACAGCAAGATAGCACTAAGACATTGGATAATATCATCAACAATCAAAATCCATACTATGACAGGTCTGGACTAGGATACAACCAAATGCAAACTTAGAAAGGTTCAAGCTCCATGAAGAAAGCAACAGAACAAAAGAGTTATGCAGAAGTTTTCAAAGGAAAGAATCATGGTAGAAAGGAATCATAAAGAAATGAATACAAAAGACCTTGTACATTCAAGCAACAATGAAGCTTCAATCATTACAACCAAGGAGAAGATCATGATCAGCCTAGGCAGAATGACAAAAGGACTACATTATAGGGAAAAGCATTCACCCCCAGGTATGTAAATTTATTTTATGGTCATTTTTTTTATCGTGCTAACTTTGGGCATAAGGTTGTAGATTGCAGGGCTTATAAAAGAACTAATCAGGAAATAAATATTTATGTGGCCCCACAAAATATTGAATGTTACAAATGCCACAACTATGGACACACAACTCGAAATTGCAGAAGCATGATAAGGCCTCCCATGAAAGAAAATGTTGATTTGGGACACAAGAAGGTTTGGAGAAGAAGTGAAAAACAAGAGGAGAAGGTAAATGAAGAACGGGTCCAAGGAATCGTACTTTCAGGATTTGCATCAGCACAAGAAAACAATGACTTTATGGGAAAAGAGGAAAATGTCGAAATTCAAATGGAGGATAAAGAAGACATCAAAACTTGGGATGATGACAAAATTCAGAAAGAGAATGAAATGAAAGATGTATATACTGATGAAGAGGAAGATGACTATGCATAAGAGAGGGTATTTTTCTGAGCCATTCAGCTTGGAGAATCCTAGGTAATATGAATAGTAGATAGGGTGAGCCTATGCAGTAGTTGAGACATATGGGTTAGCATTGTGGACAGTTGAGTAGCAGAGTCTTAAACAATATGGACAAAGATGGACTCATAGATTGGTTTAGAAAATGGTCCAGAAATTGATTTAGAGATTGGTTCATAGATTGGTTTAGAGTGTGGTTCAGAGATAAAGGAACATTATCATAATGGATGATAATGACACACAAATATTTGAGTGGTTATTCTTGAATGTTTTTCATATATGTTAGTTGATTACTCAAGGAAGCACCAATGGACAATAACTCCAAAAAGAAGCAAGTACAGGAAGACCTACATTGATCTACATAGAAACATGCAGAGAAATCATCAGAGAAAGAGACATTCACAAAGTAAGATTAGTAGCATATAGACAGAGAGAAACACCCACAGGGGGAGCTATTCTTTTAACGAGGATTGGTTATAGCAGGTATAGCTTCAAATCGATGGCAGGATTTAATCCTTTGTCGAAGGGAGAGAGAGAGGGAGTAATCAGAGGCATGCAGACAAGGGAAACAACCCCAATTTACAGTTCAGTAAAGGGAAGAAGCCCCAAGGAGAGATACCCTTTTCCATTGATGTCAAAGGGGGAGAGATAGAAACATTGATGAGAAGAGATGACAGTGTTTCCATCAATGTTGGTGTTTCCATCAATGCCAAATGGGGAGATTGTTGGACAGTTGGTTTGGATTGTTGGTTTTCATTGATGTCAACCCTTGGAGAGTGATGTTGTGATATTGAAGATTGATGTCAACCTTTAGTGATTGATGTCAACCCTTGAAGCAATTCTGGTAGAAAATTTCAGTAGCCCCAACAATATGGTTTGAGGATTAAATTTTGTTTGATGTATAATGGTATGAAGGTTAGTATGTTTGCAGGTAAACCTATTCCATATGGATAGTACATGTCATTCCATTTCCGGTGATATGTGGAACGTCAAATAAATCTGCATGGTTAGAGAATTATGGCCTTGTGAATTTACAGAACCCCCATGAGTTATCTAGAAGATCAAAGAAGTCAAGTTATTCTAGAAGCCCCTAGAAGAAGTTGACTAGTCAAGTGAGTGAAACTAGGAGTTAATCATGGGTTAAGTTGTTGCAATAAGAAAATAATTAAAAATAAGTTAGTTGCAACTAGAAGTGGAGAAATTACTATTTGTAGCAAAGTGGGTTAGAAGTGGACAAGTGGTTAGAAGTGGGTTATCCCTAAAAGAAGGAAATTGGGTTAAGTTGGTTAGAAGGTAACCCCTTGAGGAAGCTACACAAAAGTATAAATAAGAGAGCAAGGCTCTCTTATTAGAACCTATTGAGAAGATTGAATATCTATTATTCTGAAATTTTTATTGCAAGTACTCATTGATACATCTGAAGTCGTGCAATTCTGAGGCAGCACAAAGGGTTGACAACGAAAGTTTTGGAGTAGCATAAAATACTGAAAAACCCTAGGTTTTGAGGTGTATGTGGGTTGCAGTGGAGGAAATCGCATACATACATGGCCTGGAAGTAAAATAGGTTGTGTACATATGATGCATGGCAGTAGAACATGGCATGTACATGTGGGAAGAAACCATGAAAGGTTGAGTTGTTGAAGGTGACATGTCTACAGAGTTTGAAAGAAATCTCCCATGAAGGTCTACAGTGATCAGGTAGACCAGATCTATCTATTGGTTCAAAAAGTATGTCTTATTTCTATGAGTAGTCTGGTTTTATTGTTTACATGAGATATGGCTATGAGGGTTTGAGGATTTTCCCTAGAGAGGTTATTGGTTGTATGGCATTTATTGTATAAGTCATATCTATAGAAGTACAATGTTGGTATACTTGATATGATTCATTGGTACATCTTTTTGGTTCAAGTGTTTGAGTTATAGCTAGTATTCTTGGTACATGGTTGAGAGTTTTTGGTTGTGAAGATTTTATGGAGTTGTTTGTGAAGTTTCAGGCTCCATATTAGCAAGGGTTTGATGTCTAGTCCATGTGAGGGTTATTATACTACTTCATGATTATACACACTTGTATGGCACATGAATAGAGAAATATAGATGAACTTGATTAAGGGATATGTATGAGGATGTATGCATAGGGAACAACTATAGGTTGAATATGGTGATAGGTTGCAGGTTGATTTGAAAAGAGGAAGTGGTGTCTAAGTTTCAGATAAAGTGAAAAATGTTATCTTTCAAAAGGCATACGCAAGCTGCAATATAGACAGGTCGTGTAGATACGCAGGATGCAGTACAGACAGGTCACGTACATACGTGAGCTGCAACATAGACATGTCACGTACCTGTTGGTATTTGTTGGTACAGGTTGACTACTAGTACATGCTCATTAAAAAATTATTGGTACGGTTTGGGTACAGGTTGTTGGCACAGATTGGTACATGTTTACAGTGATATATCTCACAGTGACAGTGTGGCAGTGGTTTCGTCATCTATTTTTCATTTAAATTTAGGGTGGTTTGACGAGGCAAGGAAAGGGGGTTGTAGCCTCCTTCTAGTCGATGTCATAGAATCGGGGAGTTGGAGCTTCCTTCAGGTTGGAGCCTGAGAACTAGGTGATTGTAGCCAGAGAACATAGGGGGTTGTAACCTCCTTCTGGTTGTAGCCAGAGAATTGGGGAGTTATAGATTCCCTCAGGTTGAAGCCTCAGAAATTAGGGGGTTGAAGCCTCCTTCAAGTTCGAGCTGGAGAATTGGAAGTTGGTGATTCCTTGAATGTAATTCTTAAAGACATATAAGAAAATCATTATGTGTTTTTCTCCCAAATTGGATTTCCACGTAAAATATTGGTGTACTGTGTATTGTGTGGTTATGTTGATTATTGTTTATGATGCACTCATGAATGTTAATGTTAATGATATAGTAATATATTGAAGATGATCAAATGAACATGATTGGATAAGTTAAAGGAGTATACATTGTGGTTAAAAGGGTTCATAGTGGTAT
>CBVK0101268766.1:0-14288 GCA_900067695.1 Picea abies | reverse complement strand
TTAAAGGTAGATTAGAATAGATTAAAATTAGAATGAATAGATTAGAATTAAGACAAATTAGGTTAAGAGTAGAGTAGATCAAATTAGGACAGGCTCTACTCCTGCACATACAGTGTTTGTGCCTCAAAGTTTACCTTCCTGGGTTGACATTTTATGTAAGCTATTTATAGTGATATAATTAGCCCAACAACTAGATCATTGTGGCCTCTCCCAAACTTAGTAGTACCTAGTGAATAACATTTTCATAATTCACATATATCATCAAAAGTCATTTGGGAGACATCTCTATCCCCCATAAGGTTTAATGCATCCATAAAATCATCCTTAATTCCCCTAAGAAGTATAATACATAGAGTCTCGGAATCAAGTGATTTTTGTTTAGTCCTTTGCAAATCGTATCAGAACCTTTCAACGTAGTCTTCTAGGATTTTCTCCTCCCTTTGTGTCATCTTAAACATTTCTTCACGGATATCCCTCAGTTTATAATAGTCCTGGTATTTTTGTAGGAATTTTTTTCTCATCTCATCTCAGGTCTTAATGGAATTCCCTCCGATCCCCATGAACCAATGAAGGGTTATTTATTTTAAGGTGGTTGGAAACAATTTTAGCTTATGGGCATCAAAAGAATAGTCATAGCTTCAACAAAGGACAACAAATTCAAAGTGGAAGGTATCAAGATCTTCAGTACGCAAACCATGAAAATTTGGTAGGGTAGATGGTGGGATACTTTTCATCTGAATTATGCCACCAGGTTGCTGAATAGGAAATTCAAATGTGATTGGTTCTATTTGTTTTGGTGGATCTACTTATTCCCCCATATTTGGAAACTTATCTCCCCAAAGGGATTCATATGAGACGATGGAAGGCTCAAGTTCGTCAACGAGGTAGTCTTGGTCCTTTGGAGATTCAAAAGTAGGGAATTCTATAGCTATACCAACTATAGAATCAATCTTGGGTGGACTACGTGGAATGTTGGATGCTACTTGTGATAAGGGGTAAGCCCGAGAGACTCCTTGAGGGTTGCCTTTTTCTTCAATTTTGATTGCTCAATTATTAGTGTTGTGGGTGGTTTCTACACCATGAATGCGAGGTTTTCTAGTGTCTTGAGTCATGCATCCTATACTAATTTTAATGCACAATATCCCGAGCAAGCGATATCATAGGGGTAGTCAAAAATTCCCTAAGGTTCCCTTCAAATTGGTATTGTTCCTATGATGAGTCTATGGAAAAAATCCTAGTTCTTTGAGTGCCTCCTCAACAACGACGCAAAAAATGATGGTGTGTATATATGTCTTCCTATTGTTTGGCTAGTTTCATAATACACAATCATTTAATTTATCAACCCAGATTCTTGCATGATCTTGTGAGGCTCTTCGTGCAATATACACATAAAAAGGAGTTTGCCACTATCATGCAATCTAATCTATTTGACAAAAAAAGTAAATGGAAATTGTTGCAATCATAAATTCAAAATAAAGCATGAAAACTATGGAATCAATGGTAATCTTGGTCCCCAACACAGTTGGTGGCACCTCATGTAGTCTAATCACTGAGAACTAAGCTCGTAATCCCATCTAGCTATGTTCACCAAGTGAGACCAAGAACATAGTGATTTCGTAGCACACAAACTAAAATAACATTCCAAAGCAAATCTAACTATATAATATAATCTACTTTCTTGCACTACAATTAAAAGGTTATTCCAAACTCTATACAAATATTCAAACATAAATATATAATAAAAGAACCAACGACATTCTCAATCTCTACTCATTTAATGGAACTTCATATGTTATAGTGTCTGGAAACCATGTCCATAACTCAACATTTCGCTCTGCATACTAAATACTTAGTTGGGAACAAAATGATCCTATAAAACCCTAACCCTATAACATTCTAGTTATGTAGAATCATGATTATGTGGCATAATATACATGTCATTGGGATGAGACAAAGATATGTAATGGTGATGGGTTGTTTTATCCTTTTAGTGAAAGTTTAGTAGAGGTGGATCTACTGGGAGTGAAAGTCAAAGGTCGAAGTGGATCGACCAGGAAAAGTTGAATTCTAAGTAATTGAAATTAAGTCAAAGAGGTCAACCGACAAGAGGTCGATAGGCGGTCATGTGTCAAGTGACTAAATACCAAATGAAGTTCGACTAGTAAATCCGTCTGGAAGTCAACTGTAACATAATCTCGAGATTCAGATGAATTTGTAGCCAATGATCTGTGTGGATCATTAACCATTTTTGGGTGGCTTTATTTAGGATTTTTACTACTACAAAGCCTATAAATAAGGCATGTTGTAATCATAAAATAAGTTAATGATAAATCTTGGATGTTTTTACTAACGTACAACAATAGATTGTTGGTCCTGTAGATGTAAGCCGAATTGTCTACATGGTTGTTCTTGTGTAAAGCAAGAAGGTATGATGTCGATTGTGTGTTAGGTGTATACCAAGGTTAGGCATGGAACCTTTTATTTGTAATGAATAAGACAATGAGAGACTAAGAAGCTCAAGGAATGTTGGTCTTCCCATTTGGGTTTCCAAGGTAAAATCTTTGTGCACTATTTATTTACTTTGTTATTTGTTTTCTAGATTAAATTTGTCTTCCTCTCTTCTATTAGGTTTAGTGTGGAAGTACAATTTCCTATTATGTGGTATTAGAGCTTGGTTTAACAACCTTGGATATGAGATAAACCCCAGGTCCAGTAAGAATCGTAAGTCAAAGATCTTTAAATTTGTGCTTAAAAAATGGCAAATAGCTCAAGAATAGAGATCGAAAAATTCAATGGTCATAATTTTGAGCCTTGGAAGCTTAAAATTGAATATGTCCTTGTAGATCGAGAACAATGGGAAACAATATGTATAGGTACCATTTTGATAGGTATGTCAAGGAAAGAATGGGAGAAACTCAAGAGAAGGACAAGGAGTACAATTCTTGCAGATTCGATGTTGCTGAATGTCTCAGGTGAAGACTCGACCAAGAAACTGTGTGATAAGTTGGGAGGCTTGTACCATTCAAAATCCCCAGTAAATAAGTTGTTCCTTAGAAAGAGACTGTATCTTCCGAGGATGAGTGAGGGAAGCTCGGTAAATAAGCATTTAAATGCATTTAATACCATAATAAGTTAGTTATCTTACATGGATATTAAAATCAGTGAGGAGGAGAAATGTATTAGCCTATTATGTTCTTTGCTATCCTCTTG
The DNA here is from genome assembly GCA_900067695.1 of Picea abies. Lineage (NCBI taxonomy): Eukaryota > Viridiplantae > Streptophyta > Pinopsida > Pinales > Pinaceae > Picea > Picea abies. Next base: position 11,078 of record CBVK0101268766.1, on the reverse strand, counting down.
GGATAGTTTAGTTGTGGCTATAGGGAGAAATTCAACCACATTAGCGCTAGAAGACGTAGATGCATATTTACTGTCAGAATAAATGAGAAGGAAGAACACGAAAGGATTGACCAAATATGATTTAATGGTGAGAGGTCGACCGGTTGACAGAGATAAAGACAAATTCTCTGGTAGAAAGTTCGAGTCAAAGGGTAGATCTAAATCCCCTATTCAATCGACGAGAAGATGTTGGAAATGTAGTAAATCTAGGCATTATAAAAGGGACTGCAAGTCGAAGGAAATGGAAGTTAGTACAAGATCCGATGAGAAGCAGTCGAATGAGAGAGATTAATCCAGACAAAGGCAGTGATGTGTATCTGGCATCTACCAGTACACAATCAGATCAAGATGTTTGGTTGATCGAATCAAGAGCATCCTTGTTAAGTACCTGAATAGATATGAAGATAAATATCAAAATAAACCCATAATATCAACAAGAATAATCCAAACCACTCACCAAATACATAAAAACAAGATGTAAACAAAACCCATGAGGTAGGGTAACACCATATATTAATCCTTAAGGAAGGTTAACACTCTTCAAGCAATCCTTGCTTGTACAATCACAATATTCTTCACTATGTTTCATTACATTGCTTACGCTTCTTTATATAGCTCTCTCTATTTCCTAGGAACCTTCTAGAGAGCCTTCTCACATTTATTACATCTAACTACCATAGCGGTCTTTGAAAAGTATTTGGCCCCACTCAAATAGTCCATGAGGTCATCCATCATTGGTAAAGGAAATCTGTACTTGATATTAATTTTGTTAATAGCTTGTGAATGAATGAACATTATCCATTCACCTCCTTTCTTAGGTGTCAAAACTATAGGTACAACACATAGACTCAAACTTTCTCTGATCAGTCCTCTGTCAAGCAGCTCTTGCACCTACTTATTTACCTCCTCATGCTATATTGGATTCATCCGATAAGGATATTCATTTGGTAGACTTGATCCTAGTATCAAATAAATTTGATGTGATATACTCTTTAAGGGATGTAAACCTACTGGTAAATCATCTTCCACAATATCTTTAAATTCATTCAATAAAGGTTGAATTTATGGTGGCATAAAGCTCATCTTTCCATTCTCTAGAAATTTTCTTGGCATTAAGGCCAAACAAAAATGATTCCTTTTTTGTTCTCTCAAAAAATATTTGGCTGACCAAATCATAACGTGATTGCCACTACAAACATTTCTGTTGTTATTTCCTTTGCTTTCACTACCATTTGACTCAACCTCCACCATTGGCTCCAATCTGTACCGCTGTCCATCTTGTAAAAATTCATACGTATTATTCCTTCCATCATGGAAAAATTTCATGTCAAACAACCAGTCTTCTAAGTAGTACATGACAAGCATCCATCTCTACTATATCACACAATACATGTTGACTAAACTTTCCAATCCAAAAAATCAACAAGCATTGCTGAGTAATAGTCACTTGGTGTCCTATTTTCAACCATGATGCCTAATATAGATTCAAATGTGGAATGCTTTTCAATTTCAATTTCTCCATTACTTCTGTGGATACCAATTTTTTTGTACTTTCTCCATCAATGAAAAGATGAAAGCACTTATCCTGAATTTTGCATTTAGTTTTGAACACTCTCTTTCTCTGTTCAGGTTCTTCTGCTGTCGTTTCAACTTCCCCTTGCAATTTATTACCAATTCTCACAAATTTTGTCCAAGGCATGTGGAGCTACACCCATCACCTTCTATGGTGTCTGATCTAAGACATGTGGATTCATGACATGATTATAACCCATCATAAAAAACAGAAGTTGTAGCACACCAAGAATTTGTAATCTGATAGAAGTTTTTCCATTGGTGTTGCAACATCGCCGTGTTGCAATAACAAGAGTTGTAGAATTTAACGTGTTGCAACAATGAGAGTTGTATCATTTTATGTGTTGCAACAACATGAGTTGTAGCATTATATGTGTTGGAGAAATAGGAGTTGCAACATTAGATGTGTTGCAACAACAAGAGTTTCAACACTTATTTCTCCGTACAATTTTCTAAAACTTGAATTTAAATTATTTTTGGTTGATGCAGATTGCTTAAGCCAAAGATGCTCCTGCATTAGACTTCCCTGGTAAGAAAACATGAGCTCCAGCTCATGTGGTGCAAACTATAGATTCTAAAAATGAATATCCTCATAGGCATGCCAACTCTTGTTCAGAAACTCACGATGCATATTCAGAACCCATGTTTCTCCACTTAACTAGATACTCATAATATTCCTTATTCTGGGTCCTCTTACTAACCCTCTTTGCCATGATTTTCTCTAATTCTTCGGCTAGTTTAACATGTATCTATTTCTTCCATTCATCCAGGGTACCTTCTTTCTCATGCTCTGCTACCTGATGAAACTCATACAGTTTACCACATTGAATATTGGAGAAATGTCAAAATTCTCTTGCAATTCTAGCTTATATGCATTATAAAAAATCTTTCTCAAAATTTGACATGGTCCAATTTTCTTGTAGTTTAGTTTACTATACATACCTCTAGGAAATATTTCCTTCCTCAAGTGTGCCATTACCAATTCTCCCTCTTCAAAAACCTTTTGTCTTCTTCATAAATCTACTCGCTGTTTATATATGATATTGCTTTATTGCGACTTTCTCTTAACCTGCTCATGCATTTCTTGTATGCCTTCTGCAAACTCACTTGCATCAACACTCCTTTTGTCCTCCATATTTGTCAATTTAACCAAGTCAACAATTTTTTTTGGTGACCTACCATAAACAATATGAAATGGAATCTTTCACACATATATGTTAACAGGATCGTTATAAGCAAATCCAACCTATGCTAATATCAAATCCCATTGTGTTGGCTTCTCCCCACTCAATCTCCTTAACAAATTTCCAAAGCTTCGGTTCACCACCTTGGTCTATCCATCTATTTGAGGATGATATGCATAACTATACAACAATTTGGAATGCATCTTTTTCCAAAGTATCCTCCAAAAATGCCCAAGAAATTTCATATCCTTTTCAGAAGTGATACTTCTTGGTAGTCCATGTAATATCACAATCTTTTTGAAGAAAAAAACAACCACTTTAGTAGCATCATTGATTTTCTTGCATGGGATGAAATGTGCCATCTTTGAAATTTTTTCCATTACAACCATCATAGAATCATGACTACTCTGCGTCCTAGGTAGTCCTAAAACAAAGTCGATACTTATATCTTCGCATGGTCTCTTAGGTACCGATAATGGTGTATACAATCCAATTTTTCACTCCGTCCTTTGGCGAGTTGGAAAATTCTGCAGCACCCAAAAAACTTCTTAACATATTTGTTGATGTTAGGACAAAAACATCTTTCTCTCACCCATTTCGTGGTCTTGTCAATGATAAAATGTTCACCTAAACCTTTGTTGTGCAACTCTTTAATAAGATTTAGCCGCAATGAACTTTGTGGAATGCACAAACTTTGATTCTTGAACAAGAACCCTTATTGGATGTTGAAATCCACATATGGTGTTTCTATCAATGCTCCAAGGTGTTTTGCATGCTTTCCAAGCCTATGCAAAATCTATGTCTTTGCATATAACTCTTTCATACATTCTAAGCCAACAACTTCAGCTGACAAAGTATTCAGTAGAATTATTCTATGGCTTAGTGCAATTGCAACTTTATTCGAGTTTCTAGACCCGTGCTTCAAAAGAAATGAGTAACTTTGCAAAAATTATACCCATTTGGAATGCTTTTGATTTAACTTACCTTGGTCATTGATGTGCTACAACGCCTTATGATTCGTAGAATGTCGCCATTTATTCAAAGCTTGTAACAATCACATAAAATTATTGATCATAAACAAAGTACTTCTTCTTAGCATCATTCAATTTCTCGCTAAAGAATGCAAGCAACCTTCCTTCTTGGCTTAAAATTGCTCCAATTGATGAACTACTTGCATCACAATCCACTTTAAACACTTTATTGAAATCTGGAAGTGCCAAAACTAGTCATTCAATCACTTTTTTCTTCAAGTCTTCAAATGGCTTTACGACTGCTTCTGTCCAATTGAAAATCCCCCTTTTCATGCATTCAGTAAGTGGTGCAAAGATCTCACTAAAATTTCTGATAAACTTCCTATATAAGCTTGCTAATCCATAAAAACTTCTCACATCAAACTTACACTTAGGTGTTGGTGACTACAAAATAGGCTTAACCTTTTCAGAATCCATCTTCAAGCCTTCGTTGGAAATAAAAAATTTTCCTCTTTTAGAAGCATACATTTCTTCAAATTTATCAACAATTTTTCTTCCTTCAATCGTTATAACAACTTTCTCACATCCTCTAGGTGTTCGTCTTTGGTTTTACTGAAAAGAAAAATGTCATCTAGATACACGACAACAAATTTTCCGAAAAATGGTTTCAAAACTTCATTCATCACTCTCATGAATGTGTTGGGGGAAATAGTTATCCCAAATGGCATAACTAACCACTCAAAGAATCCATCCTTTGTCTTGAACGTTGTCTTCCATTCATCACCTTCTCTTATCTGAATCTGATGGCAACCACTCATCAAATCAGTCTTTGAAAAGTATTTGGCCCCACTCAAATAGTTCATGAGGTCATCCATCCTTGGTAAATGAAATATGTACTTGATATTAATTTTGTTAATAGCTCGTGAATCAATGAACATTATCCATTCACCTCCTTTCTTAGGTGTCAAAACTGTAGGTACAACACACATGCTCAAACTTTCTCTGATCAGTCCTTTGTCAAGCATCTCTTGCTCCTGCTTATTTACCTCCTCACGCTCTATTGGATTCATCTGATAAGGAGATTTATTTGGTAGACTTGATCCTAGTATCAAATAAATTCGAAGTGATATACTCTTTAAGGGATGTAAATCTGTTGGTAAATCATCTCCCACAATATCTTTAAATTCATTCAATAAAGGTTGAATATATGGTGGCAGAAAGCTCATCTTTCCATTCTCTAGAACTTTTCTTGACATTAAGGCCAAACAAAAATGGTTCCTTTTTTGTTCTCTCAAAAATTCTTTGGTTGAACAAATCATAATGCGATTGCCACTACAGACATTTTTACTATTATTTCCTTTGCTTTCACTACCGATTGACTCAACCTCCACCATTGGCTCCAATCTGTACTGCTATGCATCTTGTAAGAATTCATAAGTATTATTCCTTCCATCATGGAAAAATTTCATGTCAATTAACCACGGTCTTCCAAGTATTACGTGACAAGCATCCATCTCTACTATATCACACAATACATGTTCACTAAACTTTCTAATCTGAAAACTCAACAAGAATTGCTCAGTCATAGTCACTTGCTGTCCTATTTTCAACCATGATACCTAATACAGATTCAAATGTGGAATGCTTTTCAATTTCAATTTCTCCATTACTTCTGTGGATACTAAATTTTTTGTACTTTCACCATCAATGACAAGATGACAACACTTATCCTGAATTTTGCATTTAGTTTTGAACACTCTCTTTCTCTGTTCAACTTCTTCTGCTGCCTTTGTTTCAGGCTTGAATAACATTCTTCTGAACATCAAGATTTCTCATTTTTCTTGCTGAAGTACTTCCACATTTCCACCAGTAATGGCTGTCTCATCTGCTTGGGTAATTTGTGTTCTGGCTTCATTTCTTCTTGTTGCATTATGCCTCTCTGAACATTATGATGCTTTGTGACCCTCTACTCCACATCTATAACATGTAATCACATAATTTTTTCTGCCAAAACCTATTCCTATTCCAATGCCACTTCCTCCTCTTGTATTTTGATTGATGACTACTTCATCCTCCTTTTCACTGCTTCTAGTAGCACTTGCTTTGCCCCTGCATCTAGTTCATTTTCCCTGGAATTTTTGTCGCAACCTTCTATCAATATTTTCTTCCACCTTCAATGCAACTTGATAGGCTTCATCTACATTACGAAATTAATGCATACTCATTTCATCTTGAATCTTATACTTCAATCCATTTATGTACCTTACCACTCTTTAGTATTCTGGTTCTTTTATCTTTGATTTGATAAATAGTTCGATTAGGAGGAATTTCTCCTTGATTTTTTTCACCATCTTCCTCTAGGTTCTAATATTCTCTTGTAGGTTATCTACCCTGTTTGTTGTAGTCTCAAGAATTAAGGCATAGATTCAAGAAAAACACAATGATCACATCAATACACATAATCCCAAGAAAGAAGGAGATAAATATGGTGAAACACATAATCACATCTTACAATCTAATTCAATGTTGTGTATTACGTCGTGATATTTTTCATATCATTTTCTGTCTCTCCGAAACGTAGACCAGAAAAAAGGTTTGTATTCTTCAATCACCGTCTCCTTTCCTCCGTCAACATCTTTCAATGTAAAGTGGCCATAGTGCTCCATAGTGTTATGCTTCTTCCCTATCAATGAAACTACAAGCAACCATCAATAATATGAAGGACAACCTTTGGCATATTATTTTACTCATAAATGTATAGATGGGTTGCATTGATAACTCCAGGTGTCAACCCTGGGCTACGTTGATGTCAATCATAATATTGAGGATGGCTACACAGAACAACCACAAAAATAGGGTTTTAAATATTCCACATTCATTTTTCCAATAGCTACTGTCTTTTCTCACCCATCATTCGCAGAGCAGATTAGAAGAAATTTTCCAATTTAAATGTTGTGAATGCGTCCTTTTTCAACTTTCCAGCTAACCCGTCGGCTCAAACCTCGACTTCTACCAAGATAATGATCTCGACCATGAGGGAAATCGCGTTTTCTCACCGACATCTGCACAAGTCAATGTGTTTTTCTTGGTTGACTTTATATCTGTTCGAATGCTGGTTCAAAGGTCAACTTCATTGGTGGCTACTGTGCTCGACGATCCAGTGAAAATTGTGTGAGGTGCATCTTAGTTTGCTTCATATCACAACTTTGACGTGCATGTAAGGTATAAACAATTATTATGCTGACCAAAATTGCGAGTTCATCAATTTATAAACTATCTTAAGAGCATCATGACGTGTTCAATTCCGGGTAGACAAAGATGTAAACCCATATCGATTTTCTTGCTGATTTCTTGGAGTCCATATGAAAGACCCGATTCGAAATCATTCCAGAATTAGTTCAGATTTCACACAGGATTTGAGGTTTGGACAACGTCCGTGGCTTCTATGCAGTGTTGAATACAAAATTCGTGCTTGAATTCAGTCAACGTCACTCTAGCATCTCCATTCTTCATAGCAAAAAAACAAATCAGTCATATCATTCTTGAGTTCAAGTCGACTATTGTACGTATCTTTTGAAGTCGAGTCAATCTGTACAGTCGAGTCGGTTTCACCAAAGTAGTCGAAGTCGACTATCATATACATACTTTTGAAAATCTTGAGGAGGAATTCCATATCATATACAATCTCTCGCACAACGCTCTTCAAGTTTGCCAACAAATTTTCTTTGGCATATTCAATCGGGCAACATCACGACGCAGAATCAACCTTGTGCGAGCAGGAATCAACGATCATGAGCAACATCCATATTCGTCAATGGATTTTCTTGCAACATCCATATTCGTCATTCGTCAATGGATTTTCTTGCAACATCCATATTCGTCAATGGATTTTCTTTTTTAGCTTGTCCCGATTCAAGTCATGCGGCAATGGAACCAAAATGTTGTAGTCTCATGAATTAGGGCAGACATTCACCAAAATGTTGTAGTCTCATGAATTAGGGCAGACATTCAAGAGACACAATGAGCACATGAAGACACATAATCCGAAGAAATAAGGAGATAAATGTAGGGAAGGAATTCCATTCAGATTCTTTATTCCATTTTTAGGGTTATTTATACAATGGATAATTGGTTGGAGCTACTCGCTCCAACTAATCCTTTGTTTAGTTTTCATATGTTATTACATTATGCTTATTTCATATGTTATTACATTATGCTTATTGTCTATGCGTTTGTTCAATGTCTAATGTATAATAATGTATAATGTACATTATGCTTATTGTCTATGCGTTTGTTCAATGTCTAATGTATAATGTGTATGTGATGACTATTAGGGCTTAAGAGGTTCCCTCAAGAGTGTCCTTTTATAACATATTTCATCAAAGTGCTGTATGACCTTTTATCTTGGTCATAATGAATCAAACCTTATTGGGATCTTGAATATTTTCATATTCAAATATATTTGGAGCTCTTTTATTCAGTAAATGAGAGTTTTAGATTTCAAAAAATATTTGAGTCTACTTCCTCAACATTTCGCTCTTCTTCTTTATAATCATCTTTAGACTCTGAATTTGTTTCAACATCTCCAATCCTTAGTTTTTCCATTTCTTGTATCCTCCTTCGTAATTCCCCTAATTATCTGTTCCTAGCACCTCCTCATGCTGATCCTACTCTTCTGGTGGCATCCTTACCAGTCGTCTTGCAACCCTCACTCGAACTAACATTCACATGCCTTACTTTCGAGAAACATTTCCCACAACTTATGAGCTAAACTAGATCTGATATCACTTGACGTAATCATCCTCGATCTTGTACACAATCAACTACAAAACCGGGTTTCTACCCACAAAGTGCACAACTAACAATATTAACATAAATTTAACAACTTAACTAATGCCTCGAGGAAATTTATAATCGTAGGGAAAAAAATGGAAAGGAAACAAGAGATAACTCTATTTAAACACAAAATGAAATTTCTTTAATAACAAGACAATTATTCTTTTACAATCCCACTACATCACTAGACAAATATGACACAATCTTCATCCTTTATTCAGTGAATGGATGTGTGTTCTCAATTCTTCACTTTAAATCTCCAAACTGGTGTTACTTCCTTTGCGTTGTTTCTCTATCGATGTCCCTATCTGTTCTCCCGCCCCTTTTTTTTCTTTCTTGGAAACGAAACAGTCCCAACCGTTCCACTTCTTCAACCGTCGCCCCAACACACATTGAGAGCCAAAAGTTATGATGGTTCGCTTCCTCCAAACCATTTCAATTTGTAATTTGATAGAAGTTTCGACATTGATGTTGCAACAACACGAGTTGTAACATTTGACATGTTGCAACAATATGAGTTATAGCATTTTATACATTGCAACAACATGAGTTGCAACATTAGACATGTTGCGACAACAAGAGTTTCAACACTTATTTCTCCTACAATTTGCTAACTTGAATTTTAAATGCTTTTGGTTGATGCAGATTGCTTAAGGCCAAAGATTCTTCTGCATCACTTTGCATCCTCTACTATCTATTCTTTCACTATGTGCATCATATCTTTTATGCAATATGCCACGACCTCTCATGTCATGAACTCTTGTATTCTTGCCAACATTCCTTTTGTTGGCATTGTGTGTGAACTTCTCCTCAATCTTCAATGCACATTGGTAGTATTATTCAATCAAATTTATATAGTGGACACTTATTTCATTTTAAATGGGGCATTTCAAACCATTTAAACATATCCAAAATAAATGATCTTCTTCTTCTTACGATCCGATGCAGATTGACAACTTGTACAACTCTTCAATATCCTTATGAACAATGGATGCCTTCTATTTCAGATTCGCATATGTATATACAACATTTTCTTATAGTCCAAAGATAATAATTTCTAGCATTATAAACGTTTGAATTACTGGGTTGGTGAAAGAGGGGTGTTGTGATCACCCCCACGAGGTTCAAGTCTCTCTAATTATGTTTGTGCTTATGCTCATGCTTTTTGTGCACCTATAGTTGTGATAGTGGTTGGGACCACGTGTAAGTTTTGGGCGACTTTGGAAAAATAGATACCCTCTACTCATGGTTCCCTAGTTGAAGGAATCCAATTTGAATGTTGTAAGATGAATATAGTAATAAAAAACACTCCTAGATCAAGGAAGGGAGAATTTTCTACATAAAGATAATTGAAAATCAATAAAAAAAAGAAAAAAATTGTGCAAATTATGGATCATCTTGTTTCAAGTTCAAATATTTTCCATATTCTTGTAGGCTTGTTCTACTACACAAATTTCTACCAAAGCACTCCATGTACCTTCAACATCATCACAATGAACTTTGTGCTTTGAGGGTGCTCTTCAACCTTCCTATACTTAACATAATGCTCTGTTTTGTTGAGCTAATATAGTAGGGATTCAAATTTCAAGAGGCCATCGTAACTTGAGACTTCCCCTCTCACATTTCCTCTATTCTTCTAAAATTTAATCCACTACATCACAAAATCATCTTCTTTTTTGATTTTCTATTCATTCTCCTCAGCGTCTGGTTAGGGAGCACTTTATTCTGCTTCACTAATCTGCCTATTTTATAGTTCTTCTATCCATCTCCTCACTTCCTATAATTCTATGTTCATGGTCGTACTTCCAACTATACATACCCTTTTTATTGTTGTAGTTCACCTAAATTAATAAAATTAGAGTTTTCCCTCCTTAGTATCCTTAGAGTTTTGACTTACTCTAACAACAAATGGTGGAGGGAAAGACTCAACAAACCCATTTTTCCATGCTATGTGAAATTAGAGTGTAAGTGCTCTGCATACCCATATGAATTATGCATCAAAATGAAAAACTAAACTTGCAGGGAAGAAATAGAATGCACAAATACATCGAACATGGAGGATTTAGGAAACTAGTCTACATGTTCTCATTAGCATTCATGCATAGTTACATAAAATACATTTCTACATCTAAGCACTTGTCTCTACCTCAACTTGTCTCTCATAGTCCACAATATCACCCTTGAAATGATACTTAACACCAATCTTCTTCCTTTTCCTTCAAGCTCTCTTAAACTTGCTCAACTCCTTATTATCCAATCGTGCTGCTCCATAGTGATTTATTGTTTTTGTAGTCTTGTTGTGTAATGTCCCCAAGGCCGAGCCCTATTGTAAATCTTGTTTACGAAATGAATTGTAAATATGTTTTTATAGGCTGGTGAGCTGAGGTTATATAAGCTAGTGGGCTTATGTGATTGTTAGGCCAGAGAACCTAAGTGTTGAAGGCCAAGAGCCTGATTTTGTACATGTATCTATGAA
>CBVK0101268741.1:0-19329 GCA_900067695.1 Picea abies | reverse complement strand
TTAAAACTCGATAAGATCAATACATACAAAGCCCTAATTAAAAGGGAAAAAAGGCACCATATCAATAAAAGGTAAGAGAAACTTTCATAACTATAAAAGTTGGATCCTAAGAAATTTTGGAGCCAAATTCTAAACCGCAATGCTAAATAAAATAATAGGATTCCCTTAAGGGACTGGAATTCCTACCTTAAAAGTCTTTATGAGTTACCTAATTCCATGGACACCATTCCTATTGTCCCTACAAAGGAAGAAGTGTGTTCTTTAGATGACATAGAGTTCGGGGTTAAGCGGCTTGCAAATGGGAAAGCTAAGGACATTGAAGGATACCAAGCTGAAATTTTTTAAATCGGAAGGTCAATCCTTATCCCTCACATACACAAGCTCTTCAATTTAGTAGTCAATCAAGGCTTCCCTAAACCATGGACGCAAAGCCTCATTGTTCCTATTTTTAAAAATGGGGATAGAAACATTCCCTCTAATTATAGGACCATTATGATTGGCCTGATTTTATCCAAGCTTTATGGAATTATTTTGGAAAAGAAGATTAGTCTTTGGCTAGAAAGTCACGGTAAAAGAGCTAAAGGCCAAGTCAGGTTTAGGAGATATCATTCAATTGTGGACCATCTTGTTACCTTTAGGATCATTGCAGAGGAGTTCCGCAATACTAAAACCAATCTTTTTTGTTGTTTTGCTGACTTTAGAAAAGATTTTGACATGGTTCCTAGGAAAAACCTTTGGAATAGGTTGGAAGAGATAAAAGTGCCTCTCGAGTTGAGGGATGTTGCAATAAGGATGTATGAGAACGTTATTGCTAAGTTTAAAAACACTGAGGGCTGGTCAAAAAAGATTAACTGCAATATCGGAGTCAAACAAGGCTGTCCCTTGTCCCCTACCCTTTTTGGCATATACATTGACAAGTTAGAAGATTGCTTGGAAAAAGCAAGTTGTGTCGACTCTACTCTCACTAGTATATTCATCAATCTTCTTCTTTATGCCGATGATATTGTTCTTATGGAAATGAATCCTCGTGATCTTGAAAACCAACTAAGAATCCTCAAGGATTTTTGCTCCAATATGGGTATGATTGTTGATACTAATAAGAGTAGGGTCATGGGTATTAAATCCAATAAGATCCCTTATGATACCTTTGTATATGAAAACAACTTGGAGGAAGTGAATTCATACAAATATCTTGGAGTTCATATTCACCACTAGCTCAATTGGAATTATAGCATTGAGAAAAGGATTATTGGGGAATGGAAAGCTTATTATGGACTTGAAAACAATTGTAAATCAGCTGATCTTTGGAGTTGGGATAAGAAGAAACTCCTCTTTGAGACTCTTGTTACACCCATTATTCTTTATGGATGTGAATTCTGGGGTTGTAGAAACTTGTAGTATCTCTCGTGAATCCTGGAGAAAGATAGAGAAAATACAAAAGAACTTTATAACCTATAATCTCAAAATTAAAGGAAATATTCCCTATCCCATCCTCCTCTTAGAAACAAGCCTCTCCCCCATTGAGATCATGGCTATGACTAGATACCTAATGTATAAGAACAAGTTAAATAAGATGGAAGACAAGAGGCTTCATAAAATTGCTTCAAAATCGAGTCATAACCACCATCAACTCAAGCAAGGATGGCATAAAGATTCCTGGTCTTGGATAAACTATTGGGAAATCATGGAAGACACCATTTTGCAGAATAAAGAAACTATTAAAAAAAACGTCAAATCAAAATTTAAGGAGAAAATGTGTTGTGATAAAGAGTTAGAGGAAAAAATAAAATTAAGGTATTATAAGGATGTAATCAAACCTAATATAGAATATCAAAATTATCTATCTGTTTTTCCAAGTTTAAAGAAAAAAATAAGCATTTCTAAGATAAGAACAAATCATCATGAGCTCCATAGTGAAACTGGGCATTGGTAAATTCCTAAAACGCCATGGGATGAAAGAGTGTGTCACATTTGTGACACTAAGAAGGTTGAAGTTGAAAAGAACTTTCTCTTAGATTGTCCGGCATATACCCATATTAGATCTCATTTTCAAAATATTTTTCACACTACCAACCTTCATAACCTCTTAACTCAACAAAAGGATGGTGATCTTGGAAAGCTTCTCTTAATGCTTTTCGAACACAAAAACAAAATTCTAAATAATCACAAGTAATCAATCACCCTCTTAAGGTCCGATAGACCAATTCAGTCTCAGTGGACGTTAATCATCATCATCATCATCATCAATGTTGATTCAATATTTTTAGAAAATTGAATTTTTTCATGTTTTGTGAAAGAAAAATGTGAACGTTTTGATGAGAAAGTCAATAAGGAAAATGGGGGGACTGTGGAAACCATTTCCTTACCCACCCCATAAAGTGTAAATACATCAAGGAGAATATACCATGCATTGACACCTCTCACATCATTTAGTAGCAAGAATATGGTAAGTTAAGGCACCCTCATCACCCTCCTCGTTTCATTCATAGATCTTCCACATGGGTTCTCATTAGGGAAAATTTGAGGTCTATAATTGGCCTCCTACGGAAAATAATAAAATAATAGTTAAAATAAGAAATAAGAAATGAAATTTCAAAGGGAAAGAAATAAAACTATTTTTTTAATCATATTTTTTATTTATCTCCTTATAGGTTTACTCAAATTTCAAGTGTAGGCACTCATTGGATGAAGAATTAAATTCTTCATCCAATGAATACCGACTCTTCATACTTTTGATAGACCCATAGTTATATGATCTACAAATACATTAAAAAAAAACATGTTTCTTCGAAAATATGATTAAAAAAAGTAGTTTCTTCATTTCCCTCCAAAAATATTTTATTGGGAAAGGATATGTCATATGAATTGATTTATTTTCCTCCAATTATAATCTCAACCTCAACTCCAATTGAGAGAGGGGGTCTATAACAATGAAATTCTCTCTAGTATGGTTAGCTCTATCGAGCTCTCAATTAGAATAGAGACAACAATGACACATTGTCACTATAAGAGTAGGTGTGTTCCTTGTGCAAAATTAAGGAGGTACAAAAGAGAATTAAACACTATGAGAGGGAGGCAATAGAGGCTTAGTCCAATGTTATGAATTTGACCATTTGTTGGGAAAAGTGGAAAGAATAATTTGAATGACAAAACTCGGGAGAAAATTGGGATAGGAACCAATGTGCAGTTGAGACTACAAATTATATTCTAAAAATATGGGAGTGTGAGAATGTAGTTAGATCCTTCATGGTGATACAACGTAGAAAGAAACCTATATTTGGCCTCACAAATAATGTCAATCATTTGGTTGTAAGTATTATGGGCCACCTCAACCTACCTCAAGAGGTTGTCTCCCCCTTGCAAGTTGACTCAAGTTCTTCCAAGGAACCCTCCCTCTATCACCTCCCTTCAACCTCTGAGTGTCGATACATTCTACACTCCTAAAATTCAGAATTGGGGGATGCCATGGGTGAAGTCAACCCTATTTATTTAAATGAGGTGGATATGTGCCCTAAGGATGCTAAATTGGAGCCTTGTGTTGACCTACAAATCAAATCCCATGAAGGGAATGAATCTTAGTAATTTTCTTTTATGAATTTAGCATGCGTTTTGTCACACCCTACTATTTTACTTTTTCAATATGCAAGGTAGTATGATTGTTAATCATGTAATGGTTGGAACAGGAAAAGAGGAACAGTAAGAGAATACCAAACCTAAAAATTTTGTATTACAATGTTATCTAGTTCAGGTACAACATTTTATAATATAACATCTACTCATTAATGTGAAAAAAATGTCATAAGGACCACCTACTCGAACTAACATCAACCCCAATATTAGTTAAAGGAGGGAGTTTCCATTGGTGAGTTACATTTATGGATCACCATTATGCGAATTTTTTTTTATAAGGTTTAGATGATGGAGATAACATTGGGAGTATACACCCCTTGCTCATTTAATATAGGCATATTTGTTCCTTAGTCATAAAACCCCATAGCTATGTGTATAATAGCTTTACCTTGTGGATCTTCTCATTGTTTTCTCCCACGAGGCTAACTTAAGAAAGGTTCTTCATATTAGTTACAATGGTTCTACTTGGATCTACTCAATATTTACTCCCATGAATCTAACCTAAGAGGAGTTCTTTGTATTAATTTTATTTAGATGGAATCTCAAGTGATGAGATCTATAAGTGAAATGATAATAATTAATCTCATTATAAATTTATAAATTTAGTTAAAAAATTACCATCAATGACTTTGATCTTTTGTTTTCATTTTGAGAGGGAGGATTACAACCTAAAAACATGTTTTTCTTCCTTCAATGATAATATTTATAATTTGAGATGCTAACTATTGACAATAATATTGACATAGTTTTGAGGGATAACAAGTGATGCTAAGAAGAGTTTTATGTTCTATTATTGATAGGGTGGATTACATTAACTAAATTTGTTTGACACTTGGATGGTAAGAAGAGTTTTATGTGCTATTTATTGATGGGGTGGAATACATTAACTAAAATTATTTGACACTTGATTATAGTCTAGTGCACTAAATGAAGATGGAAACCAAAGATCTTTTGGATGTAAAGAATTCACATCACCACATGATCGTGGAGGCCTTTGAAGTCAATTTTATTTAGTTAATCTAACTCCATGTCAATTTGAAGTGGAAGCTTGAACATCTTGTTATTACTAAACTACTAATGCTAGAGCACAAGAAAGACCAATAGAACCTAAATAAAATTTTGCATGTAGAACCTAGGGATTGGTTACCAATAAACTTTAGTGAGAAAAATTTAGTGAACTTTTGCAGGTTTATCTTTAAATGATTTTCTTTCAAATTGTGTTTTGTTTTGTATATTCCTAATGTATTAGGTTTTGCAGGTCTATCTTAAAAAGATTTGATTTCAAATTGTGTTTTGTTTTGTACGTTCCTAATGGTTTGTTTTGTATGTTCCTAATGTATTAAGTGTGTTTTGTATGTTTCTAATGTATTAGGTTCTACTTCAATATGAAATTTAATTTACCATAATAAAGATTTATATTCAAATATTCATGGGATTAAATCCCAAATTAATGTTAATAATTTGATAAAGTTTAACGACTCCTTGTCCTCCATAATGTGGACTCGGGTCTAAAGATCCCCATAAATCAAGAAAAAATTGTTAACCCTTACCAAAAATGTAACAAGAATGTTTAAGTGATTAATTACCATAAACTATAGTATAGATTTGATGTATGTTATATTGGAATATATATTCAATAAGATAATCAATGAAAATTTCTTGATCAACTACTTGCATACCCTACTCCAAAGTAGTGATTATATGCATGAAATAAGGATTTCATGGGTATATACTAGTTTATTTCATATAACATTCAATGTGATCAACAATGAGAGGTTCTTATCAATGATTATATGCATGAAATAAGGATTTCATGGGTATATACTAGTTTATTTCATATAACATTGAATGTGATCAACCATGAAAGGTTTTTATCAACTTTTGTAACCTATTGCAAAGTGGAGAGAATGTGCTCAAAATAAAGATGCTAGGATATAGATTTTTTTAATTCTTATAGTTTTACTCAATCTAAAATCAATTATCATGGTCAATTTTGGGCCAAGGATGGATGAAGAAGTAGAAAATTTTGTTAAAAGTTTTTGTTCATTCTTTCATCACAAAGTGGAAATGCTCCTAATTTTAGATCATAAATTGAAAACATGCAAAAAGACCAATATTTTTTTATATTTAAATGTTTGAATCAATGCATATTTAGCATTCTTCTTTATTCCTTAATTTAATTTGGCTTGTAAGAATGTCAAGTGATGTGTTATTCTGTGTCCTTCCTATTTAAGAAGAACTCTAAGGAAATCAAAATTGTTTTTGATTGGCTTGTAAGAATGTCAAGTGATGTGTTATTCCGTGTCCTTCCTATTTAAGAAGAACTCTAAGGAAATCAAAATTGTTTTTGATGTTGCAGCTAAAATGATAAGAGACTGAATGAGGATCAAAATTAATAATAGACATATTGAATAGTAATATTCCGTGTCCTTCCTATTTAAGAAGAACTTTAAGGAAATCAAAATTGTTAATGCTAAGAGATTGAACGAGAATCAAAATCAATAATAGACATATTGAATAGTAAAATCAAAGATATGCCATGGACCTGAGGAGGATATATTATGTGCATAAATCAAGTGATTAGTAACTTAGTTTGTTTCAATTTCGTCATGTTTTAAGAACAACCAACCAAGTGGTGGATTGGTTAGCCAATAAAAAGATGAAAAAGTGAATTGTCATAAAGTGGGCTTCCAATTTTATCTAATAAAACAAAATATTTCAAAAATAGATATTTTAAATGTTACTTTCCAATCCTAAGGAGATTAGGCCATGCTCCATATAAGATTTCCGAGAAGAAGAAGTGATTTTATTTTAAACTTTTTAAAAAATGTAATTCGTCGTTGCCTTGTTTGTTTTTATATAATCCTATGATCTTAAGATATGAAGAGAATATAAATTGTCATTGTTGGCAACATGTGAGGGATGTTTCCTGATGATTTTATGAGATGTAGATAGTACGTCAAAGTATATGAGGTCAAAGTATATGGTGTTAATGTTCATAAATTTGCTTAACATTTTAAAAAGCACAAGTTCTATGCATTAGTCAAAGATAGCAAAGATTGTCTTGGTACCTACGTAGAAGAAATGACCAATAAATCCAAGGGGACCCTTCATCATTCTTAACCATGGCAAGTCAACCTGTAAAAATCAAATTCACAATTCACAATTATTTTCCCAAAAAATGGTATAAAGGTCAAATTCCCAATGCACAATTATTTTTCCAAGAAATGACCTAGGTTGGATTATAAAGCCCCGAATATTTTTTTCTTATCCAAGACCTCTAGATGCTAACAAATAGTGCCGAAATTTACATTCCATTGTAGTGCAAATATAAGAGAAAACTAAAATAACCTTAAAGGAATTAATATGAAAATAGAACATTTGGAAAGAACTAAAGAAAAATCCTTGATTCTTATTAATATCAAATTTATAATATCAAAGTCATGATCTCGAGATCTTATGTAAAATATAGTATTAAATGTTATTAGCCTCATAATTCTATTCTATACACATAAATGTAATCGAATAACCTTATTTCCCAATACGAGCACGTTAAAGAATTAACGACTTTGAATATACAAACAACTCGTTTATTCATTTATTATATACTATATTGTTGGGATGAACTAAATAATGAAGTAACTATAAAACATTGTTTACTTATGAATAAGGGCTCATATAACGTACCCCAAACATGTAATGTGTTATAATGAAGCTAGATATGTCTCTCTCTTTCCTCGAAATTGTCGTGAGGACTGGAGCAATATAATGGATGAAATCATGTTTAAAAGGTATTAAAGTTGACTACATAATCAAAATTTATAAGAATTATTGCCACGAGTACAGAAAAAGTTTTCTTAATTAAAAGTTGGTCAAAGTTGGCCAAATAAAGAAAATCTAATAGCTAATTCATTGCATTGAGTTAGTAATGCAAGGATTTAAAGCTTTCATGATTTATTTTAAAAGAGGGGAAAAAATTAATGGGTGTATGGAGAAGTTTTTGAAGGTAATGTGTTTTAAGTTCTTGTGAAGTAGGGTAGTTTTATGTCGATATTTGAATTAGAAACAAAACAATTAAATTAGAGACAAATCAATGTATTTAATGAGTAGAAAATGAATTAAAAAAATAACAATTACTTTTTACTAATTACTTTTTACTAATCAAGGTTAAAATATTTATTTTAATGTGAAACATTCTAGCAATTAGAAACTAGGCTAGTAAAAGATACGGACTTTTAAGAATTGCATAGGAGGAACTAAAAGCAAGTTAAAAAATGGTTTTTTTTGACAATTTAGAATTATTCTTAAAATCAATGTGTTAGTCGTTGATTGGTTTCCTGTTGACTGGTCAAGAAAGTTGCAAGAGGATCTTAGATTATATTATCGTGATATAAGACTCACCAAAGTTGTAGGCTTAAATTTATGCCCCTAATAGCCACATTTGAAAATAGGCTAGTAGCATTTGAAAATAGGTTAGTAGAGGACAAAGAATTTTAAGAATTGTATAGGAGGATATAATAGCAAGTTAAAAAATGGTTCTGACAATTTAAAATTTAGAATTATTCATAATGTGTTAGTTATTGATTGGTTTTTTGTTGACTGGTCAACAAAGTTACAAGATGATATTAGATTATATTATTCTAATATAAGATTCACCAAAGTTGGAGGCTTAAATTTATTGTCCTAATAGCCAACATTTTCTACTCCAATTTCACTTAAAGCAACTAGATTATCACCAACTAAACCTTATGCTAATCTAAAGTAATAAAGGAAGGTAAGGATATAACACACATAAAAATTTAACACATTAATATGGAATTCATTTAATACAATTATGTAGAAAATAGATTTTGGTAATCTTAAATAGATTTTCATTTTCTTTTAAAGATTTTTAGCAAAGACATTAATCCAATGTTTGATCATATATTGCATAGGACACCCTCTTCTAAATTCACACCAAATTTTAGAAACAAATATTGATTATAGGTCCTACGCATAAGCTCAGAATCAGTGTGCAAAGATTTCCATATTTTATTTATGTGTTAATAGAGTCCTAAGCATTTAGATTATCATGGTCTCATATCTTAGAGTCAAGGTTTGAAATTTGAATAGCATGTTGCAGAGGATACCTTCCTCAAATTGTCCACCATATTTCATCAAAACTTTATTGAGTTTTGGTACCATAAATATGTCATGAGTTGGCACGTAGGATATATCCATTTTTTTTCAAAAATGGGGATTTGTATTTTAACCTACTTGCATTTAATACTTGAAATTAGGGTTTGAATTTTTTATATGTTGTAGACGAATTATTTCTCTACCTCCCTTTCATTAAAGAATATGGAGTTTAAGGTGTGTTTCAAAGTCAGACAAAAAGAGAAACAAAGAAACCCAAAAATTTCTTCTACGTGCTTAATTTTTAATTTGACTTTGAATATTCAAACTATGAATTTTGGGTTGTTTCTAGAAAATAAATATAATTATTGGCCCTATATAAATTGGATTAATGTAAATTCTTGGGCTACCCAACGAAATAAAATGTCTTGGGAACCAAATAGTCATGGCCTCATGCCTTAAATACTTAGGACATTGATGTAATAGGGGCCTTTAGCTATCCTTTGACCTAGGATTCTATGATGTTCGTTGTTGTGGATTCCAAAAGATTTGTGCATTGGATCTGTGAATGTAATGAGTTATGAGAGCATTGGCCATTAACTCAAGAAAGATGAAAAATTATTGTTGAAAGTATTTTTTGTACATTTTCATGTGATTGTTGATTTGGTAGCAAATTGTCTGTAGAATGCATGTCAATAATTAATGCATTTAAAATTTTTGTGGTATGTTGTGTTAGTTTCAACTGTGTAACTTTGATCATATCCCCCTAGGTATTGCATCGAGTGGTATCAAGGAAATATTGTGTTCCTATTGGAGTATTTTTGTTTCCTTGAAGAGTGGTTTCATGTATCCTTTGATAAGGTGATTCCAGTAAAAGAGATTGTTGGTGTGAGTGGTTTAGTATCAAATAAATGAGAGTTGGTAATCGGTGAGCATTACCAAGAATTGTTGCCACAAGGATAGATCATCTCTAAAATAGAGGTGAGTGTCTGAATGAATTTGTGATTAAAGAAACTTGAACAAAAAAAATGTGTTTCTAAGAATGGGTGTGCTATAGAAGATGGCATGACAAGAAAATGATCATTTCTTGTGAGTGGTAGAAGAAGAAAAAACAAAAGAAAAGATGAAGGAAATTAATGACCTTACAACCATGGTGAGGACAATGATGGAAATACTGAATTCCATAGATATATCAAAGAAGGGACTAGTGCAAGAACAAAATTTAAATGAACATAAAGAGGAACGGTATTTTCCTAGAAATGAACCAGAGGGAACTACAAAAGATAGAGATGCCTAAAATTTTTTACAAGTTTAGAACCATAGGATTTTACCAAATGGTTTGAAGAAATGCACCAATATTTTGAGTGCAATGAGACTAAAGACCCACCAAAAGTGAAGAGTGCTTATGAAAGATTGAAATATGGTGGGAACAATTGAAAATGGACAGAAATAGAGGAAAAGTCAAGATACAATGATGAGAGAAAATCATCATTAATAGGTAAGTTTGTAACTTATGAGTATGATTCGGAGATGCTTGAAAGATGGGAGAAATTGAAAAAAAATGATAGATGTGTAAATAATTATTTTGAAGAAATTTGTAAAGTGGCCATGAGCACTAGTGTTGTGAGATGAGAGATTGTGAAAAAAAATTTTGTGAAATTTGTAAATGTTTTGAAATTGTCCATCAAAAATAATATTTTTGAAAAGAAAGTGCATTGATTACAAGAAGCTTGTTGTTTAGCCTTGAATGAGGAAGAGAATGAAGAAAATGAAAGAGAGTGGGAAAACAAAGGAGAAAACAAAATGAAGAAGGGAAGATGTTGAACTTAATCTTGGTTGTAGTGACTTGGTCATAAGATCCTTGTCACATGTATAGTGCTCTATTAGTCATATTTGTCATTGTCACAAACTCTTGAACTATCCAAAATTAATTCCAACATCTACATCTACATAGAGTATCGAGGTACAATACAATACAGTGCATCGAAATGCGTGTCAAGAGAAGCTTATATTTCGTGTTGCAAAGATTTGTGTGCCATGAGGTACTTTGTACAAACATAGGCATGTTTATAATCATTTTTTCTCGTTTTCCATGATGTTATTTTTGTGCTAATATTATGTCTATGAAATTCTCAGTCCATATTGCCATTAATAAGCACCATAGTGCATCGTTTGTCATGTAAAGAGAGTAAAATTGAGAAAGTTCGGAATATGGTCAACTTTATACTCATTTTTCTTAGAATTTCGCAAGGATTTTAATGGTAAACTCTATATCTAAGTTTGAGCAATGAAATTGAAGAGTGACTTCAAATTTGGCTTTTTAAGTTGATTTTGTATTGTAATTTGAAATTTTGAGATTATGAGAAGCAGTCTCATTGTTTAAAGAGAACTCGGAGATGTAGTAAAATATGTCATCAATATTGTATAATTTGAGTTATTTTATTTTTTGTTGTGTCATCTCATTATTCGTCAAATTAATCATCAGTTAACATGATTTTGGATAATAAGCACATCGTCAATTTTCTTCAAATCACCTCAATATGATCAAGAATTATTTTGAATTAAGTTGGATGCTAAAATGGGTTTTTAAAGATTAAAATTGGTATCTAATGATTTTCAGATATTTGGTGCCAATTAATCAATTCAATATAGCTACTCAATTGACTAGTAGTTGAATAATTTATTAGTTAGTAAAAAACCATTACTTGACTTATATATGAAAGAATTGTAAAAACGTTTTATATTTTGGAACTTTGAGAATTGTTGATCATTTTGTTGCCATTCCTTCTCTCTGCCTTATATTTTTGTAATGGATGTGCATTCATTTTATATTTTTTTGTGGTTATTGTTATAAATTATGCCATGCTTACAATTATTATAGTTGATAATGTGTGTAGAATGCTTTGTTTAACATCTTAGATTACAAAATTTTAAGTTTTCAATTGTAACTAATCCAAGATGAGAGAAAAAAGTGAAGATTGGATGAATATACATAGATGTTGACACATAGAAACATCATAGAGTGGTGGAAATGAAAGGTCAAAACTTGCACAACTATGTCTAGTGTAGTAATTTACTTATAGCTTGATGTAGAGTTAGATTCTTTGTATGAGAAATTTTTAGATTTAATATGTAAAGAAATCAATAACTTAAAATAAATAAATCAATAATTTAGATTTAATATCCAAACTTCTTTCGAGATATATTGGGAGACTTAGAAATGAATGGTATAAACTACAGGAAACTGAAGGAGAAATAGAATTTTTAACTAAATAATAGAGGAATTTCATTGCAACATGTTTCTTTGAATTATTTTAGGACATAATGAAAAGGGATTTAAAAAAAAAAAAATCTAGTTACAACAAAAATGCACAGTAAAAAAACAAAAATGCACAGTAAAAAAATACACTCGTGAATAGAAAGTACTTGAAATATGCATCCTAGGAAAAAAAAACCTATTTGGTTACAAGAAAAATCCATAGTAGAAGAATACACGCATAAGTGGAAAGCTCTTGAAATATGCATCCCAAGGTTATTACTACATCAATTAATTCAAACATATGTATTTCCCTCATAGAGAATATTAAACACAACATAAAAATGGATAACAAGAAATCCACTAGAAAGGTAAAGCATAAAACTAAAAGTTTAAAGAGGTCTCCTTTATGAAAAATGAAAGGGATTTTTGCAAACCAAGACCAAACTTTTACCTCGTCAAATGAATGAAGCTTCCCAATCCAATGCAAATATTCCACTTCATCAAATGAACAATGTTATGAATACATGCCTCCACATTGATGCAATGCTCTCTTTGAAAAGACGAAACCCAAATGTTGTAGAGGTAAGTAAAAATGGTCAAAAATTGACTGTAAATCCAAAGAGCTATATTATTGCAAAGGTGATAACAACAACAATTTAATGACTTCATATGACTTCACAATTGACTCAAATGATGAAGGTGAGTACAATGTTGCAATTGATGTAGTTTTGTGAAACAAGATTCCATCCCAAAGATGTCATTAACATTGATCATGTGCTTTTAATAACCTATTAATAACACAAAATTAATTGGAAATACAACCAAAAATAAAAACAAGGCCCTACCTGGGATTATAAATATGTTCCACCTCACCTATGACACCTTGATAGGACATGTAACCATAAATAAATAAATAAGATAATATTTTTTTACGTAAAATAAGTATTTCTATCAAGGCTAAAGATATGGAATAACAAAACATAATAATACAAAGAGGATAAAGAAGGCATTCCTAGACTTTATCTAACAACAATAAAAAGAATTCCGCAAGGACCAGGACTCGAACCCTAAAACTCAAAGGACTTGTAAAAAATAAATATGTCATGATACATGTAGATTATGGAAGTACACATAACTTTATTGACATTGGTAAAAGATTAAATGTCTTCATATATCCCACCAAATATCTCATAGTTATGTGGAAAACAACCAAAATCTCAATATGTCATGATACATGTAGATTATGGAAGTACACATAACTTTATTGACATTGGTAAAAGATTAAATATCTTCATATATCTCACCAAATATCTCATAGTTATTTGGAAAACAACCAAAATCTCATCAGGCTAGGAAAATGCCATAGATTATCTATAGAAATACAAGATTTCAAGCTACAGATAAGGTTTTATGCTTTTCCCCTTTGATAAGATAGATGTAATTTTAGGTGTCAAATGGTTGACCTAACTTAGTACTTACACTTATCAAAACAAGCAATTCACAACCACTAAAAAATTTAAATTGTAAAAGAGCACCACCAAACACTATATTGGAGTATAATGTTCAAATACAACATAAATGCCATACAACCATGTTTATACCATATTGGAGTATAATGCTCAAATACAACATAAATTCCATACAACCATGTTTTATAATTACCCTTACTATTAAAGAGTAATTAGAATAACCATTAAGTTTAATATATATCATTAAAAAAGGCAACTTGGTTATGAAACAATTCACTATCCAAATAAAAAAGAAATGATGTTAATTTATTCAATGGTTCCAATTTTAGTTAAATATTCATTTAATACATTTTTGTATTTCTCATGTGATGTGTGATCAATTTCACGACGTAGTAATATAAAGATTCAAAGTCCATGAATCAAGCTTGAGAAGGGTTTTTGTTTATTTATGATATTAAAATTTTCAAGTCACCATAAGTGATCATTGACTAAGAGTCGCGACCCAAATATTCACGGTGACTTGTCTCACTATTCATAGCCATGATTTAGAGGGATCTATGACCTATATATTCATAGTCACATTATCATAAAATCAAAGGAGTGAAAGGAAGTTTTCACACTTTGACTTGTATGTGCCCATACGACCTAGTCCTGAGCTACTTATTGATAGAGACCAACAACACTCACCATGAAATTATTCCATAGTTATATTTAAGTCATCAAAGTTGGTGAACTAGAAGGTTGTCATAAGCAAGATAACCATTATAGGAACAAACCCACATTCAAAGAGACATAGAAAGAGACATAGATAGACATAAATTGGAAGCTAATA
Organism: Picea abies; assembly: GCA_900067695.1. NCBI lineage: Eukaryota > Viridiplantae > Streptophyta > Pinopsida > Pinales > Pinaceae > Picea > Picea abies. Next base: position 5,024 of record CBVK0101268741.1, on the reverse strand, counting down.
GTAAGAAATGTATATTTAGGTTGTCATAAGCAAGATAACCACTATAGGAACAAACCCACATTTAAAGAGACATAGATAGACATAAATTGGAAGTCGATAGTACATTCAAAGAGACATAGATAGTACATTCAAAGAGACATAGATAGACATAAATTGAAAGCCAATAGTAAGAAATGAGAGACATAGATAAACATAAATTAGAATCCAATAGTAAAAAAATGTATATTTATTAGATATAACATTGAATCGAATACATACAATCTAATGAACCAGTAAATATAAAGTAAATAGAAATATAAAGATGTAATTTTTTTTAATGAGAAACCTCGAATAGTGCAAACATCCAAATGGAAAATAGAAATATAAAGATGTGAATTTTTTTTTAATGAAAAACCTCGAATAATGGAAACATCCAAATGGAAAGGTGAAGTCTTACACCTTGATCATTATTTAACTAAAAACTTCTATCACATATAAGAAAAGAGAAATATTGTTATAAGTAGAGATGTGATTTTATCACATATAAGAAAAGAGAAATATTGTTATAAGTAGAGATGTGATTTTTTTATGAGAAACATCGAATAGTGTAAACATCCAAATGGAAAGGTGAATTCTTGCACATTGATAATTATTGAACTAAAAACTTCTATCACACATAAGAAAAGAGGAAGAGGAGGGGGGAAAGTAGAGATGGAGTTAGAAGAAAAAGATGGAATCCAAGTAGTTTACAAAAAAGGAAAAAATGATTATAGATATATATACAACACTTATTTTGGTTAGACTCTTTATGAAGTATGGTTACAAAAGAAACTATAGGTAACAATTTTCAAATTTTTTGGTTGTTTGATATATGTACATGTTCAAGATAAATATAGATATAGATTGGAAGTCAAAATTAGGAAATGTATATTTATTGGATATAGCATTGGATCAAATGCATACAAGCTATATGAACTAGTAAATGAAAAGATTGTTATAAGTAGAGAAGTGATTTTTTTTTATGAGAAACCCCAATAATGCAAACATTCAAATGGAAAATTGATTTTTTTCACATTGATAATGAAGAGATGGAACTCAAAAATTCTATCACATATAGGGAATAAGAAGAGAAGAGGACAAAAAAGAGGAAGAAGAAAAAGTAGAGTTGGAGTTAGAAGGAAAAGATGAAAGTTAAACAAGTAGTTCTCATAAAAGGCCGAAATGGTTCTATCAATGCTTCAAGATGAAAAGGCCAAAATGGTTCTATCAAATTCTTCAAGATGAAAATCCAAATGAGATGCAAAAAGATGAGAGAAGAACAAGGTAAAATCCACCCTATCAAGTAAATCTTGTTTTAATGAGTGAAATTATGTATTCATATGATCTAAGTTTCTTTTAATCAAGAAAAAAACAAACAAAAATGAAGAGATGCAATGTAGGTAATATATGATGCATTAATGAAAAACAAAACTTGAAATTTAGTTGAATTACCTTCAAATAAGAAACAAATAGGATATAAATTGGTATATCGAACTAAGTTCAAATTATATGGTTCAATCGATAAATATAAAGTCGGGCTAGTTACAAAAGGATGTGCACAAAAATAAGGTATATACTATGAGGAAACATGTGCTATCGCAAAAAAATTGATTACGATCGGCTCTTGCAGCACAGTTTGGATAGTAAATACATCAAATGGACATCAAAAGTGCATTCCTAATATTTGAAAAAAAAGTGGATGGAGAAACTTGAAAAAGAAGTGTATATGAAGAAACTTGAAGGATTTACCATTGAAAGAGAAAAAAAATGGGTATGTAAGTTGGTGAAGGCCTTATATGGATTAACAAAAGTTCCTTGAACTTGGTATGAAAAGATTGATAAATATCATAAATCAAGAGATTTCAAGAGAAGTAATTTTGATCCTAAATTGTATATCAAATAAAAAGGTGACGAACTTATGATTATGGTGGTATACATAGATGACTTAATCATTACAAGTAACAATTCTGAGTTGATTAAAGAAGAAAAATACAATATTTTGAAATAATTGGATATGAGTGATTTGGGGTTACTACATTATTGTTTGGGCATTGAAGTTTGACAACAACCAAATAAGATTTTCATCTCATAAGAAAAGTATGCTTTATAATTGTTAAACATGTGTAGAATGGAAGATTGCAATCCTAGAAAAACACCAATGGAGGTAAACTTAAAGATTTCAAAAGATGGTAAACCAAAGGTGCTTAATGAATTCCATATCATCAAATTGTAGGAGGATCAATGTATATTACAAAAACCAAGCCAAGAATAACTTTTACAATTGGTATGTTATCAAGGCTTTTAACTATCCCAGGGAGACACATTGGAATGCAACAAAACTAGTGCTTAGATATATCAAAAGTAACTCACAATTTGGTATTGTACTCAAGAGGAATGATTATTTCATGTTGAATGTTTTTTCATATGCATACCAGGAAGGTGATATGGATGAGATAAAAGCTGCAACAGGTTATGTTTTTACTCTTAGTAGTGAAGTTATTTCATGGCAATTGAAAAACAAACTTTAATAGCTCTCTCGACAACTGAATTAAAATACAAAGCAATAGTTGGAGCAACATGTGAATCATTATGGTTATGTAGGATTATATATTATTTGAAGCTTTAACAAATGCAACAAACAAATTTACACTGTGACAACCAAAGTGTAATCAAGTTGAAAAAGAATCAAATCTATCATTCAAAAATAAAACATGTTGAAATTCATCATCATTACATCAAAGGATGAGTGCAAAACAAAGGGATGGAATTGTTTTATTTCAAGTCCCAAGATTAAGTGGTAGATATGTTCACTAAGACACTCGACAAGGATAAGATTAAGACATTTCAAGAGATGTTAGGAGTAATGGTGAATGAAATAAACATTAAGAGGGGTTGTTAAACATTGTAATGCTTATTTTATATAAGGAGTAATAAATGTGATGCATAAGAGTAATGTTGTAATGTCTAAAGTGAGAAATAAGTCACATGTAATAAATGACATTTAACTTAATGTATTTAATGAAATTAGTTGAGCGATTACTAACAAGAATAATAGAACTTTATATATATATATATATATATATATATATATATAATGTTGAACTTATGCTTATACTGAGAGGGGGGAGTGAATTAGTATAAGATAATTTTTACTTTATTTAATCATTCATCAATAATTCATTAACTAAGAAACAATAATCACATATAAACTAAAATCACAATGCACAACATTTAACATGGGAACTCAATCGGGAGAAAACCATAAAAATTATCTTTATAAATTCATGTAGGTACCAACCTAATGTTACAATATTTGTAGGCACCAACATGATAGAGACACTAATCCCCTCACCTAAGCACCAACTCAACAACACCTATAGGCACCAACCGACTAGATACACCAATCTATTCAATTGAGAACCAACTCAAAGAGATATTGTGTAGGCACCGACTTACTAGAGACATCAATCTCCTCAATTGAGCACCAACTTAGTAAGACCTATATAGAAATCAAACCAAGATATTCATACATAGAGTACTTTTGAATTCACTTGCATGTCTCTTACTTCATACATAACTTCAAATCCTTGTCACATTTATCCTTCATGCCCTAGCGAGACTCATAGAATCATTCCCAAAATATGATCCCAGACTACAACATCACAGACCTTTAGTCCTTCATAGCGCACCTTAAGAACAATAAAATCCCAAGAAAACTCCTTTAACTTCTCTTGCACACATTTAGATCCCAAAAAGAAACCGCATCTCCTTTAACACATCTCAAAGTTGATGTCTTGCTTGGATGCACTACAAATGTGCACATCTATCCTGTATTTATAGTATTTTTTTCCTCACTTCCAGGGCCGACCTGTAAATGTTGGTTGGGTCGACCTACATTTTATGGTTGGGTTGTCAAACGAAAAAATTCATATCTCCTCATTACTAGGTAGTCAGAGGGAATGTCATATACCATTGGAAAGGTTTTGGAATAAGATTTCCAACTATATAACCTATGATCTCATTTGAGCTAGCTATCTAGGGGAAAAATGCTTTCAAAGATAGGGTATCCAAACTGAGCATTAATAACCCAAAACAATGTTTCCAACAATATCCATATTGCAATATTTATCTTGGACATTTGTAGTCTCCCCGTCTTTAACATCAATGACAAAAAAAAACCAACGATCTCCCCATTTTTCATTGATGGAAATCCTTAGTCAATTCTGATACTCCCCCTATCTACAAATTTTCTTGTGTCTACAAATCTCCCTCTATATGCATCTTCTCCCCCTTTGACATCAATGGAAAACTTCTTCTCCCCTTAATCTTGTGCTTCCCTTCAAGCAATCCAATGTGCAATTTAAAAGTATAACTCCAAGTAATCATTATCTAGGTTGTCTCTACTACAAGTATCCAACACTAATCCTTCTATTTGATTCTTTTTATTAATCAAACCTTCCACTCTAAATTCATTACATTGATCTTATGAATTGGGTGAGGCTTTAGTATTGACTTTATTTGAATTTGTTTCTACCTCCATATTCCTTTTTAACAAGGACCAATCAGATGACTTCTCTTGTCCAAAAGAGTATTGTAAACTTGAATTTCCATTTTCACAAGGAAATGTCCCAACCTTACCTTTTCTAGAAATGGGGTGTACATGTTTTGAGTGGGAATCAAAACAACAAATCTCCCTGACATCTTAATATATCTTATCACATCCTTTCTCATAAAAAATAGTTTTGTCTCTCATTGTTTCTTTCTTTTGTTTCCTTTTCCAAACCTTTGATTCTTCTTCTTTATGTTTGGAAAGAACATTGTCTTCCATGTTTTGTTTAGGACGTCCTACTATGCTGCTTCTAAAATAACATGCTATGTTCCCATAATTATTGCACTTATAACATTCAATATTGTAATCAAGTAGAGGAGCAAATGAATTATATTTTTTGTTAGCAAACCCGTGATAATTTTTGGTTTTGTTGCTCACATAGTCATCCTTTGAGGTC
>CBVK0101268740.1:0-13767 GCA_900067695.1 Picea abies | reverse complement strand
TTATCTAATATTTCGGTACTCTTTCCAAACTTCAAGCTTCTATTCAACTGATCAGTTGTTTTCTCTAGTTCCTTTCTTAAGAAAATGATTTTAGCTTCTAGCTTTCTGAAATTTTCTTCATTTTCTTTCAATTGGCTTCTCACCACTTCTATACTTTTTTCCTCTTCTAGTTGAGTTTTTAGGATAATAATTTTTTTCTCTATTTCTTCAATATCATGATCCTTCTCTTCATATTTCTACAATTTCTCCTTCTGCTTTACGTTTTTTTCTTAATCATGTTTACTTATTCTAAGGCACTAATGAGTTCTGCTTCAAGATATTCTTCTTCTTAATCTGGATTTTCTTTCAAATTATCTTCATTTTATTCATCAACGAGATTTGTTTCCATGGTTATGGAGAGAGATTATTCTTCATCATCACTATTTTCCCTTTTTTCATATGGGCACTTAGTATAAAAATGTCCTATTCTACCACAATTAAAGGATTTGAAGGGTATCTTACCTTCGTATTTTCTAGGTCCTCCTTTTAGCTTTCTCACAAATAGTGTTTATTTTGTCTCTGATTCACAGCTAGAAAAACCATTGGATCTCTCTTCATAAATGTTTTGTAGCTTGTCCCAAATTTGTTTAGTTGATGTACACTTCATTACCTTGAAAATCTCAAAATCTGATAGGCCACTCAAGATGACATCTATTTCTTTTTCATTTTTTTCACTTGACTCCTTCCCAACTTCATTTGTATAACTTGTTATGATTGATTCCAAAAGATCAAACCCAAGGGCCTTCAAATATGTCTTCATTCTTATACTCCATGGTGCATATTTTGTTCCATCGAACAAAGGAGCTCTTTTTATAAAGAGACCCCTTTTACAATCCATATGTTCTCAAGATCTACCTTCCAGTGGTTAAATTGATTTTGAAGAAACCCGCTCTTATACCAATTCTTGAACTTATGGTTATACTGAGAGGGGGGATGAATTAGTATAAGATAATTTTTACTTTATTTAACCATTCATCAATCATTCATTAGTTGAGAAAAAATAATCACATATAAACTCAAATCACAATGCAGAGAGTTTAACATGGAAACCCAATCAGGAGAAAACCATAAAACTTATCTTTATAAATTCATGTAGGTACCAACCTAAAGTTACAATATTTGCAGGCACCAACATTTTGAATACACAAATCCCCTCATCTAAGCACCAACTCAACATCACATGTAGGAACCAACCTACTAGAGACACCAATCTCTTCAACTAAGCACCAACTCCACAAAATATTATGTAGGCACCAACCTAATGGAGACATTAATCTCCTCAAATGAGCACCAACATAGACCTATATAGACACCAATCCAATATCTTTATACACAAAGTACTTCTTACTTCACTTGCATGTTTCATGCTTGAAACATAGCTTCAAACCCTAGTTACATTTATCCCTCATGCCATAGAGAGCCTCATAACATCATTTCCAGAATATGATCCATGAATACAACATCACAACCTCAAACCAGTGCACTTTGCAACATCACAGACCTTCAATCCTTCAAAGCGCACCTTAAGAACACGAAAAATCCTGAGAAAACTCCTTTGACTTCTCTTGCACACCATTAGATCCCAAAAAGACACCCCAACTCCTTTAGTGCACCTCAAATATCTTCTATGCACCTCAGAATTGATCTCTTGCTTGGATGCACTACAAATGCACACATCTATCCTATATTTATAGTATTTTTTTCCTCACTTTCAACGTCGACCTGTAAATATTGGTTGAGTCAACCTAAATTTTATGTTTGGGTTGTCGAACGGAAAGTTTCATATCTCCTCATTCCTGGGGAGTTATAGGGAATGCCATATACCATTGGAAAGGTCTCAGATTAAGATTTCCAACCGTATAAACTATGCTCTTATTTGAGCTAGGTATCTAGGGTAAAAATGTCTTCAAAGATAGGGTTTCCAAACTAAGCATCAATAATTCAGAAACAAATTTTGCAACAATCTCCATCATGCAATCTTTATCTTGGACATTTGTAGTCTTCCCTTGTCTTTGACATCAATGAAAACAATATTTCCAACACAAAAAACCCTTGTATATAAATTTGAAGAATATTTATATAATATGTGTTTGTATTTCCATCTTGTTTATCTCTTTACATGCTCTCCATATTCTAGTTTTACATCTTAAAAGTTTGGAATTACATCATGTGGATCTAGACAAATGTTCTAAAGAAATCTAGGATGAATTACAAAAGCAGTTAATAATTTTTTTTTAAATTATGACTATTTAGATTTAAAATAGTTGTTGAAACTACTATGAATAGTCATATAAATGATTTGAAGTCATATGTAGGACAATTACTATAAGTTGGTGCAAAAGTAGAAGAGATGCAAAAGCCCTATTGTTAAATAATTTATCGTCAAATTACAATAATGTTATGTTTACATTGAGTCATATTCCTTCATAACCATTAGATGATATGATATCATAATATTTAGATAATATGATATCATCTCTCTTGGATAAATATAAAAGTATAAATGAAGAATACTTGGAAAGTTCTCTCCATCTTGATAATGCATTACTTCCTAGAAATCAAATCAACAAAAAAATCAGGAAACAAATAGTTATAGAATTTCTTGAGTGTTAATATGGTAAAAAAATGTTGAGACTCACAATAACACTAAGAGGGGGGCATGAATCAGTATTATATCAATTTTCTCAAATTTTATTTTCTTTTAATGGTTTAATATTATTTTGAAGTGCTTACTTAATCACCAATGTATGCAGAAATCAAAACAACATAGAAAACACAACACACCAGGATTTTTACGTGGAAACCTAGTGTGGGAGAAAACCACATAACATCTTTCTTTATATTCTTCTACAAGCACCAACTTACAATTTATAATCTTTCGGCTTGACAAGAACCCACATGTTGCAAATAATGACACCAATCATCTCGCGCACCAACCTATTACAAATGATGATGACACTAATCCTCTCTAACACACACTTGTAGAGTGAGGACACCATCCCTCTCCCCTGCACCATCCCACCTCCCTGTACTCATTTTTCTCGAAAAAAATCCTCACACAACTAGACCTTTCTCAAGACTTTTCTCTTTAATTCAGAAAAATGTCTGATATATCTCCAGTTCTGATCCTTTGAATAGCTGCAGGAACTTTTCCTTCTCTTCTTATCAACTCCAAAATCGATTAGAGCACATCCATATTTATAATTTCTTTATCTCAGTTCAAATAATTGTATGTGGATGCATACCAATTATATTGTGGATATATCTTGACTAGATGCAAGTTTATTTAGTTATATGTGAACACACTTCTATCTAAATTAAGTATATGGACGCATAAAAATTATATTGTGAACATATATTGACCAGATCAAAGTCCAGCTAGTTATATGTGGACAAACTTCTATCTAAATTAAGTATATTTATTTTCCAGTTACGATTGGACATTCTTCAACTAAATCAAACATATCAAATCTTTCATGTTTTACAAAAATGTTCAAGGATCATCACTGATCCTTTCAATGATTAACGAAGGATTAATTATGTGACCAAATATTCCAACGAATGGGCTCCATCTCATCTCCAACAATAGAACCTAATCTTATAAGAGAATCTCATCAAAATAGACACAATAGTTTACATTTTGGTTTACAGAGCACCCAATGCGCAAATAGAATAGGAGTGCAAGCTTCAAGCCACAAGTATTCAACCTGTCACACTTTCTCTTCAACGCGCTCACCTAGTCACCCAACCAAACTGTGAACATGCCCTGGTGACTATCTCACTTGACTGCCAAATTTCCACTCGTTCCGTCGCATTTCACTTTGTCGATTGTTGCACCGGCTTCGTCTCGTCACACTCCATTGTGTCATTCGTCGTACTAGCTCAAGGCACCCTGCAAATTTTCTTCTTCTCCATCGAAAAGCGATCGGCTTCATTTCGTCACACTCCACTACATTGTTCATCACACTAGCTCAAGGCACCCTGCAAATTTTCTTCTGCACCATTGAAAAGTGACCGACTTCGTTTTGTCACACTCCATTGCGTCGTTCACCGCATTAGCTCAAGGAACCTTGCATATTTTCTTTTCCACCATTAATCCTCTTATCCTTCGATCCTTTTGTGCCCTTTTTTTTTCATTCTTTCACGACTTCCTCTATCCATGCGCCATAATGTGCCATACTATCTATCATAGCTCTAGAATTGACTATATTCATGATCACTTTGACATCAACAACAACATATGCACAAAAAACTCCCCCTTTACCATTGATGGCAACCAAAAGAGCCTAACTTCCAAATCAATGGCCTTTATGCTAAGTTGCTCCCCCTTTCAATGTTTGTAGTTGCCAAATCAATGGCCTTTATGCTAAGTTTCTCCCCCTTTCAATGTGCACAACAAACTCCCTTTCAATGTGTATCAACTTCATGCTAAGTTGGGTTTGTTGTTTTTGTTTTTGTTACTTTCCCCCTTTGACAACAATGACAAAGATAGACTTTGAATATTCTCCCTTTGGGAAGAAGTTCCTTTGGAAGCTTGTGCTAAAACATGCTCCTAGACTCTTTACGTGCACAAAACCACCCTCAAATAAAATACCATCGAGAACCATTGAAAACTTCAACTGTGTGCATCTCCACAAAAGAAAACTTATTTTTATGAGTAATGTTAATATTAAAAACAATATCACTTTCCCCTAATACAACATCAAATGGGGCACCTGTAGAAGTAGTAAATTGCGTTTTTTACTGAAGAAAGGAAGATGATATCACACCCAACCTCTCTCTAAGATACTCAAAGGTTTCTCTTGGTAATGGCTTGGTAAAAATATCTGCAATCTGCTCTTTGGAAGGAACATAATTTGACCACCTGATCCTGAACCTATTCTACGAGAAAATGATATTTGATTGGTATATTCTTAGTCTTAGAGTGTTGAACGAAGTTTTTAGAGATATTGATAGCACTTGTATTGTCATACATGATGGTGACAGGTTGATCACAAGGAACTTGAATATCCTTGATATTGTTGTTTATCCACAACACTTGAGTACAATAGGATTGTGTAGCTATATATTTGGCTTCATCTGTAGAAAGGGAAATGAAAGTTTGTTTCTTGTTCATCCATGACACTAAACAACTGCCAAGGAAGAATGCACCTGCACTAGTTATTTTTCTATCATCAATACTTCCGACCTATTATGCATCTATATAAGCTATGAGAACGAAATCCATGTCTTTTGAATACCACAAGCCATAATAAATAGTTCCTTGCAAGTATCTAAATATTCTTTTAACTGCAAGAACATCAGTTTCCTTAGGATTGGCTTGAAAACTTCCTACCAAACCCACTACTTTTATGATGTCAGGCCTTGAGGTTGTGAGATAGAGTAAGTTTCCTATCATAGACCTATACATGGTTTGATCTATTTCTGGAGCATCATCATCTTTGTTGAGTTTGCAACTGGTAGTCATAGGAGTGCTTATTGGTGCACAGTTTTCCATGCCAAACTTCTTCAATATTTCCTTGAGATATTTACATTGAGAAATGAAAATTCCTCTTTCTGATTGATGAATCTATAGACCAAAAAATAAGGAGAGTTACACCAACGTGGACATCTCAAAATCTTGTTGCATTGCAACTACAAGCTTCTTACTCATTAATTCAATGTTCTTGCCAAAGATAATATCATCAACATACACTATAATAATTAATAGGTCATTACCTTCAACCTTGATGTATAAGTTTCTATCATCCATTCCCTTTTAAAATCCTTGTTGGTGCAAATACTTTTCCAATATGTAGTACCAGGATCTTGGAGCCTTTTTTAGCCCATAAAGGGATTTCTTTAATCGATAGAAATAATCTTTTTGTCAATCAGTTAAAAACCCTTTGGCTGCTCCACCTAAACTTCTTCCTTTCGTCACCATTCAAAAAGGTTGATTTGACATCCATATGATAAACTTCGAATTTTCTGTAGCATGCAAAAGCCAAAAATATCCTGATAGCTTCAAATCTTGCAACATAGGAAAAGGTTTCTTCAAATTCCACTCCTTCTACTTGAGAATACTCTTTGCATACCAGTCTAGCCTTATTTCTGACTATCTCTCCATCTTCATTCAATTTTTTTTTGTATACCCATTTAGTTCCAATTACATTCTTGTTATTGGATCTTGGAACAAGATCCCATGTCTTATTTTTCTCTATTTGGTCTAGTTCTTCATTCATGGCTTTGAGCCTGTGGTCATCCTGAATTGCTTTCACAAAATTTAGGGTTCAGTCATGGATAATAGTGCAAAATTTGCAGAGCTAGATGTACCTATAAGTTTTCTTCTAGTTTGTACACTTGCTTCCTTGTTTCCAAGAATATGACTTTCTAGATGATGTTTTTGAACATACCTTGATGGGGTCTTTGACTGTGGTGTTTCCATTATCTCCTCTTCCTATAAATACTTTTGTTCCTGATGCTAGTTCATTCTGTCATCTTTTGGTTCATTGTTGATTGGTTCATCATATGAATCATCATGGTGTTGGTGTCTTACTGGATGAAGTGGTCCTTCATCTACTTTCACATATATACTCTCAACTATCTTGTGTAGCCTTTTGTTGTAGCACTTGTACCCTTTACTTCTAGAAGAGTATCCTAATAGGATACTTTCATTAGCTCTAGAATCAAACTTACCCAAGTTGTATTCATTTCTTTTAATGTAGCATTTTCTTCCAAATATCTTGAAATGCTTTATTGATGTTGATCTGTCATGCCATATCTCACAAGGGGTTTTATTGTCGTTTACTCTTATATGAGATTTATTGAGAATGTTGACAGCAGTTTGAATGACCTCTCCCTAAAAGGTATTGGGTACTTTTGATTCATCAAGCATGGCCCTGGCCATTTCTTGAACTATTATGTTCATCCTTTCTATAGCTCCATTCTGTTGAGGGGCTCTCGCAATATAAAATTGTCTCTTGATCCCATGTTTTTCAAAATAACTAGATGTGAACTATCCTCCTCAGTCTGACCTTAGGCACTTGATTTTTAAGTCCATTTTATTTTCTACCTGCGCATTGAATATTTTAATTTTTTCAAAAGCCCTAAATTTATGCTTCAACAATCCAACCCAAGTCATCCTGGTATAGTCATCAATCAACAATATGAAATATTTTTCACCTCATGGTGATTGTGTACTAGTAGGACCACAAAGATATGTATGGATCAACTCAAGAGGTCATGTGGTGGAGTGTTCCCTTGCCTTGAATTAAACTATTGATTGCTTTCCAAACTGACATGACTTGCATACATTGTTCTCAGGTTTGGAAATTTTAGGCATATCTCATACAACATCTTTTCTTCCTAGCTTAACAAGTTGATTAAAACTAAGATGACCTAGTCTTTTGTGCCAAAACCATCTCTCATCAGGTTTACCAATGCAACATTTTTCTTTTCCTTATTCTAAGACATACACACTCCCTGGAGTTCTGACTTCCTTTACAACAATCTTCCTTATATTCCCATACATTACGTTACATCCTTTTGAATGAAAGAGAACATTGTTTCCTTGGTCACACATTTGAATTACACTCAACAAGTTATGTTTTATACCATCTACATACAAAACATTTTGTGCTCTGGTCTTTCCCTTCAATCTTCATCGAGTACAACAATTCATTTTCCTCTAATTTTGGTTGGAGGATTGTTTCCAAAAGTAACATTACCACCTTTTTCTTCAATTAGGAATTCAAACTTACTCTTTTCTCATGTCATGTGCTTGGAGAAGACATTGTCGATATACCATTGATTTTCTTAATTTTTGGCATATAGAGCTAGTCCACATTTTTCTTTATTTTTATTTTTCTTCCTCCAAACCTTGGTAAAATTTTATTGTTTGTATGTATTAAAGATGGGTAGCATCTTTCTTCTGCATTCACTTTCCTTATGTCCAAAATTATTTTATATGTGACACTCGAGTTCATTCAGTAAAGGAGAAAAGGAATTATTGAAAGAATTTTGAGCCATAGCCATTTGAGGTTTATTGAATCTCATTCTGACATTTATGTTATATCTAAAAGTCCTACAACTCACAGCCTTATGTACCAAATTACAACAAGATAAACAATTTCCATAGAAAAAGTTTAGATGCCTTGGAATGAAGAACTTACTTGAAGGAATTGGTCTTTGTCTGCCAACTTGATAAGATTCAAGCATCTGTTGTTTCCTTGCTTCATATTTGTTTGCATGGTTGGGTTGATCCAGTTCTGACTACTTCTTAGTTTCATTTCCTTACTTGTTAGGGTGACTTTTTTTTCCCTTGAGAGCATTGGAATAGCTTGTGGGATTCTTAGTAGTTGATGTGTTGATGCTTGACTCACCTTTGACAATGTTCAAACCTTCCTTATATCCCATTCATGTCTTGTCATATGGTGATCGTTGTTTGTTGATAATGTTATCTAGGATTTTAGATCCTCTTACGAATTTGATATTCATCCGAGTCTTGGACTTCTTTAGATCTTTTCTTAAGGACATTGTTTCTCCTTCTAGTTTGTCACAAATGTTCTCCTTTTCTTTTATCTATTTCTTTAATATCTCTTCCCTTCTTTTGGCCTTTTCTAGCTGGATTTTTAAGATGACTATATCTTCTCTAATCTCATTGTATTTTTCTTTATAAAACAGTGATTGTTCTTTTCTTAGTCTATTATTTTTCTTGAGTCAAGATATTTCCTCTAAAGCACTAATGAGTTCTCCTTCCTTGTCGACTTTAGCTTCACACTCTTTTCTATATGTTTTTTCTTGATCAGGTATTTGTTGCTCTAAATCCATGAGAAGTTTTTCATCTTGAGTTGTATATGGCTCATATTCTTCTTCTTCGGTGTCTGGAGATTTTTTGTTATCCTCCTTTGAATAAAAAATGTTCATTTTAAAAGACTTTTTCTTTTTAAACTCCCTAGGTTTATCATTTCCTTTTATTCCTTTTTTATTGGTGTTGTTTTCTTTGAAAGGACATTTAGATGCAAAATGACCAACTTTAACACAATGAAATCATTTGAATGGTAACTTACCTTTATACTTTCCTGAGCCCCTCTTTAGTTTCCTTACAAAGTTAGCTTCTTATTCATGTGAGAACTGTTCAGAGGAATCATAATCTTGAGATGTTGACAATTTGACATATGCCTTGAAGACAACATCCCTTAGATCCGATTGTTCCTTACCAGTCCTCATCTCATAAGTAGTCAGTATTCCATGGAGCCTATCCATAGACAATTTATCTAGTTCATGCATTTCTTCTATAGATGAAACCTTTGCATAAAGTCTTGAGGGAAGAGATTTCAGTACCTTCCAGACCACCATATCTTCTTCAATCTTTTCACCGAGCTCTTTTGTGGTGTTTACAATCTCATCTACTCTAAGAAAGAAACCTGCAATATTTTCATCTTCACTCATCCTTAGGTTTTCAAATTGCATTCTGTGAGTTTGAATTTTGTCCAACTTTACTTTCTCGTCTCCTTCATAAATGTTTACTAGTTTGTCCCATATTTCCTTTGCGGATTCCAACTGCGTCACTTTAACAAATTATGTTTATGCAAACCCACCTTGGATAACATTCATAGCTCTTGCATTACTGTAGTAATTTTTCTTACAAGCTTCATCAGTTGGAAGAGTTGTTGGGATTTTATAACCATCTACCACAATCTTCCAGACTTACATACCAAGAGACATCAAGTAGGTCTTCATTTTGATTTTCCAAAATGAAAAATTTCTTTCATTGAATAGAGGAGGTCTGGTTGAAGAAGAAAAGGAATATTGACTTTCCATACTTGTTTTGTGATCTTCCTTCCATTTGTTAGGTTGTTACTAAAGGAACCTTGCTGATACCAATTGTTGAGTCTCAGAGTAATACTGAGAGGGGGGGTGAATAAGTATTATATCAATTTTCTCAAAAATTCTTTTATTTTAATGGTTTAATATTATTTTGAAGTGTTTACTTAATCACCAATGTATGCAAAAATCAAAACAACACAGAAAAAATAGTACAACGATATTTTTACGTGGAAACCAAATGCAGAAGAAAACCACATAACATCTTTCTTTATATTCTTCTGCAAGCACCAACTTACAATTTATAATCTTTCAACTCGACAAGCACCCACCTATTGCAAATAATGAGGACACCAATCCTCCAAGGTGCCAACCCGTTACAAATGAGGAGGACACCAATCCTCTCAGGAACCAACCTGTAGAGTGAGGACACTATCCCTCTCCCCTACACCACCTTGCCTCTGTGTATTCATTTTTCTCCAAAAAAATCCTTACAGAACTAGACCACTTCTATTTAAATTAAGTATATGGACACATAACAATTATATTGTGGACATATATTGACCATATAAATGTCCAGTTAGTTATATGTGGTCACACTTCTGTCTAAATTAAGTATAGTTCGTGTCCAGTTATGGTTAGACATTCTTCAACTAAATCAAATAGACCAAATCTTCCTTCTTTTATGAAAATGTACAAGGATAGTCATTGATCATTTCAATGATTAATGAAGGATCGATTATGTGACCAAATCGTTTAATGAATGAGCTCCAACTCATCTCCAGCAACAAAACCTAATCTTATCATAACATCTCATCAAAATTTACGCAACAATTTACATAATGGTTTACAGAGCACCCAATGTGTAGATAGAATAGGAACGCAAGATTCAAGTCACAAGTATTCAACCCATTGCACTTTCTCTACAACACGCTCACCTAGTCACCCCACCAGACTGTGAGTGTGCCCTGGTGACTCAAGAATTCAACCAAATTTTGTAGAGATTAAGAATTTGACAAATTCAAAGTAAATTTCCTTAGATAAAAAATTCCCTTTTACATATTTTCTTAGATAAAAAAAATTCCTTTTACATATTTTTTAAAGTAAATTTAATAGTTATTAGTATTGTTGCACTAAGAGGAGATGTTGGAATATAA
Source organism: Picea abies (assembly GCA_900067695.1). Classification (NCBI taxonomy): domain Eukaryota; kingdom Viridiplantae; phylum Streptophyta; class Pinopsida; order Pinales; family Pinaceae; genus Picea; species Picea abies. Next base: position 2,767 of record CBVK0101268740.1, on the reverse strand, counting down.
TGCTCCAATACAACTTAAATATAACATTTCCATATTTTATAAATAACCCTAATAATAAAGAGTAATTATAATAAACACTAATTTTAATAGATTCCATAAAGAAAAGGTGGATAGGTCATGTGACTACGTACTAGCAAAATGAAATAGAATAGGATTCATACTTTCTTGAGAAGCCATGATCAACAAACCTCTCTAAATACACTTTGAGGACAAAAAATTTCAACAAGGAATAATATTTCATTTTCAACTAGCCAATATATTAAATATTAAAAATAGAAATATCGGCGTAGAAATTCTAAGGGCTTCCATATCAATAATATAACCAATGAGTTTTATAAATGGGTGGAAATTGTTGTTTCTACATGATTAACAAAGTAGATCTTCTCGTTTACCTCTACATGACTTGTTGATTATAAAGAAAATTGCCGATTAAGGAATAACATATAATTAGGTTGAGCATATGGCATATTTGGTTTGGCAAAACTGTATTAAATGTAGAGAAGGGAAAATATATGATTTAATAACATATAATTAGGTAGAGCATAAAGCATATTTGGTTTGGCAAAATGGTATTAAATGTAGAGAGAAGGGAAAATATATGATTTAATAACATATAATTAGGTAAAGCATATAGCATATTTGGTTTGGCAAAATTGTATTAAATGTAGATTGAAGGGAAAATATATGATTTGTTTTTTCTTTTTACATTGATATGAAACAAATTCAACTACACTATATACCCTCCCCACCTCGAGGTGATTTAGGTAACTAAGAAACCCCTACGAAAAATTTGTTCTTGTAAAACACTTGGGATTATGCGTCATCTCTTCCAACAAAGGCGTTGTTCTATAATTGGCTCATTCAAATGAAAAATGATAGCATTAGACAAATGATAGAACAACATGTTCGATCAAAATTTCCATCAACTATACATGTGCAATTGTGCCTCAACTATACCACATCTATTACAATGAAGGTCACAAAGTTAGAGGATATGTCACGAAGCTATATAGATAACCAACATTACCCTTTAAGGAAGCCGACTTAATCCCAAGGCTATTGGGAGCGAGAGAGGGAGGTAGGAGTGTGAAGTGCCAATTTCCACTTCAAAAGTGAATCATTATAGGAGTGTTTTTATATAATATATAATTTAATATATTTTGATGCATATATATTTTAAAAACACATGTAGTAGTCAAAAACACATGAAATCATATATTTTTCTAATAGATTAGTTATATATATTTTTGTATATTTTAAACACATGAAATCGTATATTTTTCTTTTATATATATATATATATATATATATATATATATATATATATATATATATATAAAACTAATCGTATCAAATGATTGATTCTAATGATATAACTAATCTATTACCATATATATATATATAGATAGATAGATTAGTTATATCATTAGAATCAATCATTTGATACACAAATAACATCATCTTCAATCATATATTTTTGTAATAAATTAGTTATATATACAAATAACATTATCTTCAATCATTTGGTATACAAATAACATCAACTAGAAATTATAAATTGTTCTCATCAAATGATAAACCATAAAATCAAGATTCAAGTTTTAAGTTTCAAAAGATCACATTTTTCATCAACAAACTATAACAAATAATATCAACCGTTAACTTCAATAGGCCATCATGACCAAACAATTATAATTTGTAGTTAGCAATTCAAAATTAAATTTTCATATAATGTTAAAAAAATAAGCCATGATAATCACAAATAATTCTAACTTCTAGAATCTAGCCTCTAAATTAAAAAGAAAAATAATTATATTATCTACTAATATTTCTTGAACCACTTACCACAAGAAATTTTTAATTTCTTTTATCATGGTCTAATAGCAACGAGAATCATTCCAACAACAGGGTATTGTTTTGGGAGTGCACATAATCGTTCCAAGAACTCACTCCCCTCTGAAGTGAGCTTCGAGACTAGGATCATGGGGGGAGGGGGGACTTCTCCATAACCAAACTAAATCCATCTATTATGAATGTGAGGGAAAAGGAATAAAATGAAGTCCCATCATAAACTATATGTTTTTTTCCTTCTACTTCTTCCAAATAGTGAGGAAATAAGTGGCTGCTATTCCAACAGACACAACTTCATAGATGTTGATTACCGTACATCTCTTTTTCTTCTCCCAAATAGTGACAAACTAGAAAGTCAATAAACATGATAGGAACAAGAAGAAAAGGATAAGACAAAATGATGGTAATGAAGAAGATGGAAACATAGAAAATATCCATTTTGACCTTCCCAAAGATGATGGAGAATAAGTAGAAGACGAAAGGACTTTATTAATCAAGCAAAAGAAAGCAAGGAAATGGTAAATGGCATTTATGTAGGAAAGGGACGGAAACAACCAAAGAGTTCCAAATTGATAGCTATTGTTGGTTGGGAAGGCTTGAACCCATATGAAAATGATGTGTTAGTAGCTCAAATTTTCCTTAATCAAGTTGCCAAGAATAAGGAAATTGCAACCCAAGAAAAAGCTAAGAAGAAAAGTGTAAAGTAATAGGGTGTAGAAAGCCAAAATTGATAAATAAGGGAACAAATAATGTAAAAAGCAGGGATGATTTTAGGGGTTAAATTTCGCTCATGAGCTAATTTTCCATGGTTTTTTCAAAAACGAGATTCGCTATTTTAAAAATGATTCGCCCAAATTCTATAGGATAAAATTATTTTAACTTAAAAATCGCCAAAATTTTATAAAAACTATATAAA